>JAWQFJ010016656.1:0-12500 GCA_034096865.1 Theodoxus fluviatilis | reverse complement strand
CAGGAGGAGTAGGAGGGGGAGGAGCAGGAGGAGGAGCAGGAAGAGGAGCAGGAGCAGGAGCAGGAGGAGGAGCAGGAGCAGGAGGAGGAGCAGGAGGAGGAGCAGGAGGAGGAGAAGGAGGAGGAGAAGGCGGAGGAGGAGGAGGAGGAGGAGGAGGAGGAGGAGGAGGAGGAGGAGGAGGAGGAGGAGGAGGAGAGTAGTAGGAGGAGGAGGAGAGTAGTAGTAGTAGTAGTAGTAGTAGTAGTAGGTAGAGGAGGAGGAGGAGAAGAAGGAGGAGAAGGAGGAGGAGGAGGAGGAGGAGGAGGAGGAGGAAGAGGAGGAGGAGGAGGAGGAGGAGGAGGAGGAGGAGGAGGAGGAGGAGGAGGAGGAGGAGGAGGAGGAGGAGGAGGAGGAGGAGGAGGAGGAGGAGGAGGATGGATGGATGGATGGATGGATGGATGGAGTTTAAGGGCCTATCAGCCTTGTAGGCTATATAAGGCCACAACATTAAGAAACACCCATCTTTAACAAAGAATTAAAACTCTTCTCAACAGTGAGTTCTTATACAGTCCATCTAACCAGTGACATGAAATCAATTAAATCGAGTCTCACTGCCCACCAGCCAGCAAGGCTGTGAAGAGCCTTCAAACATGAAGACTCATAATGGGTGATAGGGGAAAATTTCACACCTCAATTTCCCTGTCATTTACAAAACACTAAAGAATAGGTGGATGGAGCCCAAGGGTTCATCAGCCGTGAAGGCCATACAAGGCCACAACATACTTTCCCTTATTAAAAAATGCAATTAAAGGAAGACCTCAGAGGAGGTACGTGGAGAAATATCGAAAACAATTAAGACATAGTACCACTCATAAACGAGAATAATACTCAGAATCTATCAAATATTTTATCACAGCTAAAGGGTCTTTAAAAAAGTCAGACAGACTGCTCGACCCACTCCGTAGATGAGCCAGTCGAGGGCACTCCACCAGAACGTGCCGCATGGTGAGCCTGCACTGGCAGGTGTGGCACTCCGGTGGAGGCTCCGACCGCAACAAATAGGAGTGGGTCAGAAGAGAATGGCCGATCCGGGAACGGCAGAGCACAACTTCCTCTCTTCTCGTGAGCGATGTGGGGGAGAGTCGCTCACCCCACACAGAAGATACTTCATGAAGTTTGTTATGTGTCTTGCCGTCCCAGTCGGACTGACACAGATTAAAAATGTAGTTAGTAACACGAGGTACCAGATCGCCCGCCGGGATCCTGCCCGGGGACATGGGAAGGGAGAGAGCAGACTTGGCAGCCTGATCTGCTCTCTCGTTCCCCGGGATGCCTGTTTTGTGGTCTTGTTGTTATCTGTGTGGCTCGAGTGGAAGAGCGTGATAAAGGGAAAACTTATGGAACGTTGAACAATCAACTGTACTTCTCAGATGGCTGTTGAGGAACTATTTATTCGTACGCATGCGCAAGCTTCGTAACTATGCAGTAGCAGTTACTTCCCTTGTTCATGGTAATATGACATCTTCCCTTTTTAGGAAAAAGACACAACAATTAACTCTTTCAACTTTAACTGTCAATTAACTCAATATTCCAGCTCAAAGTATCTGTTTTCACTTCCAACGGATTAACACACAGTATCTGTTAGCTCTTCAGCTCAAACGGATCAACTTCAAATAAGTAAACTCTAACTTTTAGCTTTTGACTTCCTGCAAAGCGTCTCTGAAAATTCTAACTTAGAATCTAACTATGAACTACTATTATTTTGAACAACCAAACTCGAAAGTTCATAATTTCAACCAACACAAGGTATACTGCAAAGCGTCACTTAGACAATCAACTTCATGCAACAGCTCCCTGTGTAGCATCGCTTAGAATCAAGTTTGTTACTGACTATCACTAAGGAATGTTACTTCACTGGTACCGGGCTGGTTTGTGAATCTGTCTACCGGACTTGGTGATATATGGCGGCGTTGATGGCGTCTGATGCAGCTGTTGCACCGGCTGCGACGTGTGACTGCTTGTAGGTTGGACAGACACCTTCGGGTCGTCTTCGTTGATCTGCGTCGACACCTTCGGGTTGTCTATGGTGATCTGCTCGGACGTACGTAACCTGATGTGCTTACGGTTACGCCTCAGCCTACCCTCAGGAGTCTGAACGAGGTAGGATCTTGGAGCACACTTTTCAAGGACTTCGCCTGGCTTCTTCCAGCCTTTCTCTCCCTCCTCCTTCATGAGGACGAGGTCACCGGGTTGAAGCTCTGGCAAGCTCCGTGCTCTTTTGTCAAAGTACTGCTTTTGTGACTGCTTTGACTTGGCATCACGCTGGCGTACTGTGTCATGTTCCACTTTACATGGAAAAAGGGACTGGGGAAGGACGGGTAGGGTTGTGCGTAGCCTCCTTCCAAACGCTAGCTCTGCCGGGCTTACTCCAAGGGTTGGGAGTGGAGTAGCTCGGTAAGTCAGCAATGTTAGCGCGTTCGTTATTCGGCAAAATAAGTCCACAAGTTCAATTTGAATTCAGATTAAATTGGGTGCAAGGACAGTGTTTGCTCCTAGATACAATCCTGTAGCTTATGGAGGTTATCTGTTGTCTGGTTTTGGATTTTCAACCTTAGAAATTTTATCCCCTAAGCCGTCAGCCCAGCACAGCCTCATAGCCTCAACTCCTAAGTTTTGCCTCTCCCGAGCCTCAACTCCTATGTTTAGCCTCTCCCTAGCCTCAACTCCTATGTTTAGCCTCTCCCTAGCCTCAACTCCTATGTTTAGCCTCTCCCTAGCCTCAACTCCTATGTTTAGCCTCTCCCTAGCCTCAACTCCTATGTTTAGCCTCTCCCTAGCCTTGTCTCCTATGTTTAGCCTCTCCCTAGCCTCAACGCCTATGTTTAGCCTCTCCCTAGCCTCAACTCCTATGTTTAGCCTCTCCCTTGCCTCAACTCCTATGTTTAGCCTCTCCCTAGCCTCAACTCCTATGTTTAGCCTCTCCCTAGCCTCAACTCCTATGTTTAGCCTCTCCCTAGCCTCAACTTCTATGTTTAGCCTCTCCCTAGCATCAACTACTATGTTTAGCTTCTCCCCAGCCTCAACTTCTATGTTTAGCCTCTCCCTAGCATCAACTCCTATGTTTAGCCTCTTCCTAGCCTCAACGCCTATGTTCAGCCTCTCCCTAGCCTCAGCTCACATGTTTAGCCTCTTCCTAGCCTCAACTCCTATGTTTAGCCTCTCCCTAGCCTCAACTCCTATGTTTAGCCTCTCCCTAGCATCAGCTCCTATGTTTAGCCTCTCCCTAGCCTCAACGCCTATGTGCAGCCTCTCCCTAGCCTCAACTCCTATGTTTAGCCTCTCCCTAGCCTCAACTCCTATGTTTAGCCTCTCCCTAGCCTCAACTCCTATGTTTAGCCTCTCCCTAGCCTCAACGCCTATGTTCAGCCTCTCCCTAGCCTCAGCTCATATGTTTAGCCTCTTCCTAGCCTTGTCTCCTATGTTTAGCCTCTCCCTAGCCTCAACTCCTATGTTTAGCCTCTCCCTAGCCTCAACTCCTATGTTTAGCCTCTCCCTAGCCTCAACTCCTATGTTTAGCCTCTCCCTAGCCTCAACTCCTATGTTTAGTCTCTCCCTAGCCTCAACTCCTATGTTTAGTCTCTCCCTAGCCTCAACTCCTATGTTTAGCCTCTCCCTAGCCTCAACTCCTATGTTTAGCCTCTCCCTAGCCTCAACTCCTATGTTTAGTCTCTCCCTAGCCTCAACTCCTATGTTTAGTCTCTCCCTAGCCTCAACTCCTATGTTTAGCTCTCCCTAGCCTCAACTCCTATGTTTAGCCTCTCCCTAGCCTCAAGCAAGGTCGAGAGGGCAAGTTGGCGTGATTGAATGTCAAATGCTGTGGTCACCACGTGTGATGTTCAGCCTGTTTGAAGGAGGCTTGCCCTCTCAGAGTGCTGTCTAGTTTCAAATATATTTCATCTTTTACTGCAGTTCAAATTCCCTCCACAAGTGTTTCTGACATCCTGATGTACAGCTACATCTGCCTCCCTCTGTGGGAACGAGGTGCACACGTGACTGAGTGGCTGTGTGGGGTGCTGACTGGTGGAACAGAAATCACAGCACTAGGTGGCAGTCAGGCGAGTCTGGAACTTTCCCCCTCTGTCCCCTGCAGGGCACTGGGCTGTGTAAATACGCGGGTGTACATCTCCACACTCGCTCATATGAACACCTGCACGCCCGTGTGTGCTGGCACACACACGCACACACGAACTAACAAACCTACATTTACACAGCACTGATACATGATCTCTTGTTCCAGCTTTTCTGTTGAAATTTATATTTGCACACTTTCATTTCTGCTGTTGTTTTAAACTTCGGCAAATGTATACACGTGTACATGTTGAAAGCCAAAGTGTTTAATCCCACGTGTTGTCAGCAGTTAGTTCGTTTCCTTCTGCTTCTGTCCTCTCCCGTAAGGCCTCCGCCCATTTGGGTCTCCCAACCCTTTAAGCCGCCACCCCTTTAAGCCTCCACCCCTTTAAGCCGCCACCCCTTTAAGCCGCCACCCCTTTAAGATGCCACTACTTTAAGACGCACACTCCGCCAGACACGTAGCTGTGGCGTGCTTGGTAGCGGGCTTTGCTTGGCTGACACACGATTCAGACACCGCAAGGTGATAAGTTCCGGGTGTGAGATGGTGGGGGTGGGGGTGGGGGTGGGGGGTGGGGACAGGAGGGATTGTGAGACTCTATTGTTCGTTTGTTGCCTCTGCTCCTGCATGGCTGTGCTATGTTGGTCGTGTTGCACTCTTCTCTGCAATATCTTGATGTACGGGGGTTCTCCTGGCTTGCGCTAGGAAGTTGAAGTGACAGACTCCGGTGATCGTTTCCAATGAACTTTATTCACGCACTGACCTCTACAGTGGTGAAAATCAGCAACAGCAATTCGTATAGCGCTCACACAGCTTCACTCTGCTTACAGTACTGCAGAGGCTCGCTAGCACACAGCAGAAACTCGCTCTGTACAGGGTCAAAGCTCTCACCTTTAACTCTGTCGTATCTGCTGCTCTCCCTCTCTCACTCGCTTTCGCTCCTTATATACCTTTACACAATTTCTAGAAACTACCAGCACGATATCGAACATACTCCCACATTCCTAACTGCGACGCGACTGACTTACTGTGTCACAACAAGCTAATATTAGCCTAACTCGGTCGCGCGCGGGTCAAGGCCGTGACCTGACTGATAAACACGCCTGCGACGGTGCCAGTAGGTTCGAGAAAACGTCACAACATAGCTCCTCCCCTAAAGACCGAAACGACCTCGTCGGTCTCACTACATATACGACTCCATCACTAAATTTACAAAACACCATAAACTAACACCTCAAAAATACACAACTAACAACAACATTATCATCAACAACAACAACAAAATACCGGGAAAGAGTCAATCCGCAGTCCAGGTAGTCCAAAAATTACGAAATGAGTGGCATAGATGCAGAAACCTGACACATGGGCGAAAGCTTCCTTGCGGTAGCATCTGCCCAGTCCATGGGGTCAATGTCTGCAAGACCACTGTCCATACTGTCACTGAAAATAAAGAACTCCTCACAGGAAGCGAGAGGGACGCGTCACACGCCGCTCTCGCCGCGTATATGTCTGTACGTAATCAGGGGTCGCTCCATCCACGCTCTCGTCTTCCGAGGAAGGCCCTGGTACAGTGTCTCTCTCTGTGGGCTCGTCGTCGGTCGGGTCAGGGTGACGTCGTGGCGACTGCCACCAGTCCGGCGGTAGTTCTCCCTGGTACTTCCAGAGACGGGCACGGTTCACGTAACGTCCTCTCTGTGGCCGGGCAAGCTTGGTGGTGCATCCCTTCTCAGCCCGTGGGTTGGAGTACCACGGTGCAGTGCCATCAGGAGAGATCTGGTGATAGGCCTTGCGGTCGTAACCAGTCTTCATTCCGTCCACGCTCCGCTGCAGGTGTGTCCTTGCGGACTTTCCCACTGCCTGCAGCATACCCTGGAGCGGTTCCACACCCTGGGGCACGTCACGGGGGATATCCACCAATGGCCTGGCGACCACTGCAGAACTGTCAGTCTTGCTAGAGCCACTACGGCGACTGTGGGGTCTTGTCCGTGAGGCACAGATGGCACAGCGCCGACACAAGTTGCGAACGGACTTGTGTCGACCAATCCAAAAGTACCGCTCACAGACGCGTCGGTACGTCTTCTGCCTTCCGAGGTGGCCAGCTGCTGGGTCATCGTGTACCTGTCTCAGCGCTTCCTCCTGCATGGCTCTCGGCAGAACAGGGAGAAGGCGGCAGGTTTCTCCCTTCTCGTCCATCCACTTTCTGTACAGCGCTCCATCCGTCAGCTGCAAGGCATCCCACTGGGTCCAGTATGCCTTGGTGACAGGGCTGGTAACGGCGACCTTCCTCCAGGGTGGGCGGACAGGCCTGTCCTCCATCCAGCGGATGATGGGCTGCAGGTCCGGATCCTGTCTCTGTGCGACTGCCAGAGGCGTCTCTTGAGCGGCGATCCGCCTCAACGCACCCGAGGGCCGCAGTGAAGCATTCCCTTCACCCCCAAGACCCTTCAACTGCACGTGGTGCCCATCAATCAGCAGGAGGAACTGTCCCCAGTCTATAACACAGCAATGCTTCTGCAAAAAGTCTATCCCCAGGATGACGTCATCTTCTATATCGGCGATCACGAAGGGGTGAGAAATAACAAGCTCACCGGCCTTCACCTTCACTGTCACGACGCCGTGCACAGGGATCGGTCTGTTCATGACGTCAGTGAGCACCATTGCTGATTCCTCTCTTCTCTGGAAGGGGCACAGACCAGTCTTTATCACAGAAATGGTCGCTCCTGAGTCGATCAGTGCCTGATGACGGTTACCGTCGATGTACACCTCGATCGCCGGTCCTCCTGGGTCTACGCGGACACCCTTCAACCGATGACTGATGCGATGTGGGGCGGTGGAGGCAGGGGACGCCGGGCTATGCCCCTTAAGCCCGGCGCATCCTAGTTTTCCTGCGCTGTGGTGGTTTTCTTCTTTCCCTGTGGACAGTGGCGAGCGATGTGGCCTGTCTTGTCGCAATTATAGCATCTGATCTGCCCTCGCTGTCCGTCTTGACGGAAAGAGCGGTTTTGCATCTTCTCCAAGAACTCCGCCATCAGCTGGCGAAACTGGTTCAGAGAGAGAGTGTCGCCGTCACCCTCCGACTTCTCCTGGCTGCCAATGGCTCTGATCCTATGAGGGTGAGATGCTCGCTGGGTCGCTTCCTCGCGTTGAGCGATAGCCTCGACACGGAGAGCGGTGTTGACTGCTTCCGCCAAGGTAGAGGGAGCCAACACCTGTACTTGGCGTTTCGCTTCGTCGTCGACGAGGGCATCTATAAACTTCTCCCGAGCCAAATCGTCGATTGCCTCCCTGTTAAACGCAGGGTGCGCTCGCCTCACCAGCCTCTCGATGTCAGCTGCCAACTCGATGAGTGATTCTCCCTTTTTGCGCTTTCTCGTGTAGAGTGCTGCCTTAGCCTGGTCTGCATTTCGGGAATCTTGAAACCTGTCACGGAGGATCCGAACGAGGGCAGTGTAGTCATTCCTGCCTTCGGGTGGAATGGTTTCCAGGACTGTCAGCGCTTGTCCCGTCAGGCTGGAGATGAGAAAACTCGCTTTCTCCCGCTCTCCCCAACCGTTGATCTGCGCGGTCACCTCGAACTGAATGTGGTAGGCATCCCACGGTGCCTTCCCGTCGTACGTTTGTGGCCGCTGCACTGGACGACCGGCTGGGGGGTATGCCTCTTCCTGGTTTGAGAAGAATGGTGACGCCTCGGCTCGCAGTTGCTTGGAGGCCTGGTGGTTATCTTGGGTATAAAGTCTGGCTGGATAAGAGGAGCTTGCTTTTGTTTCTTCTTTCTCTTCCAGCTTTCTCTCCAGTCTGCAGATGACGGTGTCGAGGCGGGTTACTTCCCCTTCGAGGGAGTTGAGGCGCGCTGCTTCCTGTTGGAGATTAGCATCAATGCGGTCTACCTCCTCTCCTAAGCGAAAGCTTACTGCCTCGATTTCCCTCTGAAGTCCCTCTGTCCCGGCTTTGATGTTTTGCAGCAACTCTTCCTGATGCAGGTGATGTTCCCTCTCTTCCGCCTCCTTCTGTTCGCGGTATGCAGCTTCTTGCTGGCGACGCTCTGCTTCTTGCTGGCGACGCTCTGCTTCTTCTTGCTCCTTCCGTTCACGGTAGGCTTTCTCCTCTGCCTCCTTCCGCTCGCTGTCTGCCTTCTCCTCTGCCTTCTCCCGCTCGCGGTCTGCCTTCTCCTCTGCCTTCTCCCGCTCGCGGTCTGCCTTCTCCCGCTCGCGGTCTGCAGCTTCTTGCTGGCGACGCTTGGCTTCTTCTGCCTCTTTCCGTTCTCGGTGTCGTTTTTCCTCCTCCTGGGCTTCTCTCTGCTGTCTCTGTTGGTCGAGCAGGAGTTTCATCATCATTGCGATATCTTCCGTCGGTTGCTCTGTCGCCTCTGCACGTGCAGCGGATCGTGTTACGCGTTTCTCGCCGTCCATTTCCGTCGTAGACTGTCACTGCTGTTCGCCGTCTGTGGAACCAATGTTGCACTCCTCTCTGCAATATCTTGATGTACGGGGGTTCTCCTGGCTTGCGCTAGGAAGTTGAAGTGACAGACTCCGGTGATCGTTTCCAATGAACTTTATTCACGCACTGACCTCTACAGTGGTGAAAATCAGCAACAGCAATTCGTATAGCGCTCACACAGCTTCACTCTGCTTACAGTACTGCAGAGGCTCGCTAGCACACAGCAGAAACTCGCTCTGTACAGGGTCAAAGCTCTCACCTTTAACTCTGTCGTATCTGCTGCTCTCTCCCTCACTCGCTTTCGCTCCTTATATACCTTTACACAATTTCTAGAAGCTACCAGTACGATGTCGAACACACTCCCACATTCCTAACTGCGACGCGACGGAACTACTGTGTCACAACAAGCTAATATTAGCCTAACTCGGTCGCGCGCGGGTCAAGGCCGTGACCTGACTGATAAACACGCCTGCGACGGTGCCAGTAGGTTCGAGAAAACGTCACAACAGTCGCTTACTTCACGGGAGCGGCTACATGATAGCCGGGTCAGATGTAGCTTGCAGCTAGATGAATACTACGCACACAGCTGTGCAAAGCTGGCCCTTTTTTGACGCCAGCGGCAATATCATAGCCGGGTCAGATGTAGATCAGGCAACCTTGAAATTGAGTTATATCCTAGAACGGAGAGTATTCTAAAACGTAGAGCGTGACCTACTTGCATATTAATAATATGACGTGTTCACCCGCCAAATCTTGTGATTGGACAATGCCCCGCAGAGATGACTTTCCCCCGCCTACTCTTGTTATCTTAACTGTGATTAGCCGGTTGTAACGGTGAGCGTTTTATGAAATCTCGGACCCAAAGATGTTTGTCTTTGCTGTGTGTGATTACACAAACATTTCTAGAGGAAAGTACCATTTGATCGGGTAATAAGGTGAAAGAAAACGACGAAAACCCATATTTCGTCATGTTAATAATATGCAAGTAGGTCACGCTCTACGTTTTAGGATACTCTACGGTCTAGGATATGACATCATATGTAACCAGAGGTACGCTTAGCGTCGCTTAGCAAGCAGACAAACCTCTGTACTTCCGGTTTTTGTACAGCCTTCCTCTAGTCCTTTTTGCAATATCGGTGTAAGTAGTACATCAGAAAAGAGTAGGAATTCTGCTTCAAGTGGATATTCTTCGTGCTTAGACTACGAGTTATGGTCTGTCAGCGATTTGTCTTCAATGACCGGCCTCGAGAGAACTGTTTCACAGTGCGGCTTACTTCTGGCTATTTACTGCATCTGCTAACCGTCACAGGTAAGAGCACACAGTTAATATTCCTATAAGGAATGCTTTTACACATAGACCTTAGACGTAGCTTTCGACAAATATGAATATTTTTGCGAATCGGCAAAAAAAGAAAGAAAGTCGCATTTGCATAAATTACTGCTCAGTTTACATAGCGATGAGTAGTCACACATTGTCATAATCAAAGATAATCTTCAATAAGATGAGACATTCTTCTGCAGAAGTAAATACAGCAGCAAAAGTACAAACATTTAATGCACATACTTCACAGAATCCAAAAACGAGCTGAGGGAAAACTTCAGGACTGTCCACAAAGAGCGCCGATTTCAGAGCGAAAGTGTATAGAACAAAGAGGTCACTGCGTCAGTTCCGGCTAAGCGCCGTTGATATATGTAGTTTCACCAAAGACCCTCTACAATAAGATGGTTCATCCGGCACTCGGCCTATACAAAACATGATGACGGAGCCGACCGAGACGCCCCAAGCGGAAACCGTGACGCTCGAGTCAAGGGAGACAATCTTCCACATACCCACAACAGAAATCGTAATGAGAATTAATCACTTTTATATTATATTATATTATTATATTGCAAGTTTTTAAATTAAATATCGATAACTAAACAAAGGCTGGTGAAGAAAAATCCTTCTGTCTGTAAACACAGTATCTGTAGGCCTACTTTTGCTGGCCGAGCCGCTCGCTGCGATAGTAGCGAGATAGAAGGATTTACTGAGTACGGTCATGGCTCATGCCGTGTAATTTTATGTTTATTACTATAGAATTGCATAGATCTACTGTAGTAGGGAAACACAAACAGATATTGTAAGCAAAAAATGCAGATTTCATGATTTCCGTATTGCTTGCGGTGAAAATAACTTGCCGTGTAAACAGCATGCATGGTCACTTGATATACGGTCACGTGCAAATAGCCTGGGCACTAGATACACGGTCACGTGCAAATAGACAACCAAATTAAAAACTGTTCACAATAACAGGAAAACCACAATAACAGAGTTCACTATAAGTGGACTCCACTGTATCAACAAATTTAATAGAAAACTACATAACTAGTTTTCAACTTCAATAATGCTCATCTCCACAAAGCAAGTTGCCATGTGTCAACTGTCATGTTTGTAAAACCTACGTGCTTGCATTTTATTATGCTAGCTTTCCGGCATAGTGTTTGTAAGTTTTGTTTATCTTTATGACCTTTTTTTCATTCCTGCTATGATCGGTTGCGTTTATTCATTGCGATGAAATGTTTTGGCCACTATTATTCACTATAATAAATTCCACATGCATCATTAATTTAATACTCATCAACATTTTCGCAAACAAAAATTGTATGCAGAAACTGCAATGTCAAGGACTACTGATGCCATAGGTTTATGACTAACTGTAAGCTTTGTAAACATGGGCAGATCATGCCCTGCTATTGAATATAAATGAGTGTTTTTGAAGTTGCTGAAGTTTGAAAAAAAAGGTGAAAGCACTGATGATTTGTTTTTATTAATGACATTAATGTACTTGGGTAACTTCTAGTCTGTATTATTTTCTTCTCTGGATTGCATAGTTCACAGCAATTTCCTCAATCTTTGATTCATGATCATGGTAATGGAAATTTTTTAATGATTGGTCAGTGATTACCTACACCACCAGACATGCAGAGGGCATGTGTGTGTCACTGTGTACACATGTGATATTTCAAAGCTCTGTATAACTTGAAGTTAAGAATCACAAATTCTCATAGCATTAAGCTAAGGCATTTATAGAAAGATTGTGCAAAGAACTAATAGTCTTCTTTTATGTATGGAGCAACTGTATCATGTGAGCCATTTACTTGCCAGTTATGAAGATGCTGACTTGATTTGCCTTGCTTTCATGATAAGAAAATCATTAACTTAAGTATTCTTGTATGTAATATAATATTAATTGGAAGATTTTGTATGTAAGTATTCCTTTCAAGTCTGTTTGTGGATTGTTCTTGGCCATATAATTTATTTTGGATGTGTTATGAACCAGAATAAATCAGCAAAAGTGCATTTGTTGAACAGTTTACTGGAATTTAGTTTCTGTTTGGTTCCATCGCATGTTGGACATTTGTGAATCTGTGTTCCTAAAACACTCTTAAAATGCAACTCAACAGCAAAGTTATCATTGTGCCTGTTCAAAACAACAATGTGGACATTTTCCTTAGGTGAGGGAGAGAAATGGCAATTTACTGATTTTTTAAAATATATCTACATCATGTAGGCTGCCGTTTTTCTTGAAAAACCCATTACGGATATCACAAAAAAAGTAATTACTCACCCCACATCATGGATATTTTTATGAAACCTATTTCCTAGATTTGGGGGAACAAGATCAATTTTAATGCAAGTTTTGAAGCTCTAGGACAAAAACTTTCTTTTTAATGGACTTGGTCCACTTTTTAGGACCTACGATTTTGACCTTCATTTGACCCATATTTTTGAAAATTAATTTAAAAAAATCAATAATTGCTTTAAAGTGTTAAATCAAAGTGATTTGGTGTCATTTTGGTGACATAGTATATGATCTGACTGATAAGAAAAAAGTGCTTGGAATTTTTTTTTTAATGGTTGCTTGTTTACCTTCAATTACAATTTTCTCTTAAATTCTTTCTTTGCATGATGGAG
>JAWQFJ010016655.1:40000-59492 GCA_034096865.1 Theodoxus fluviatilis | reverse complement strand
TATATTTCCAATAAAGTTTACCATTGTAGCTTGGGTCCAAGTTTTATAAAAAAAACAATGTTTTTTAGTCGCACGAAATCCCTAACTGGTGGCCTTTTCGCCAGACACCGCCTAATTGCCCGCCGCAGCGCAGCCGTTCGGTGAGCGCGGCGGTGTTTAATCAGATTTGGACCCCCGCTCAGAAACGCCCCAACGTGGCGACTGGGCGCTTCAATTTGCACCTACAGTCAGTAGCTGAGATGTTGCCTTTTTTGCAGCAGCAGGGCATCACAACTACGCCAAATCTGCCAGACTGTATCTCCAGCAGATGATGGCCTTGAAAGGCCACACCCCAAGGTGTTATCAAGACTACCAAGAGGGGCACCACGTGTTCCGAAGCATGTTTTAAAGTTCGGCACGAAGTCACGCCACGTACCTGAGATTGGAATGGTTTCATGCAGGAGGCACATGCTGATGGTTGTCTACCCTGGGAAAGTCGGAGGTCTTTTTTATGCCGGATTGAATTTACATGAGCTCCAGTGACATGACTTGTATATATTCCACATTGTGTTTAGTCCGTGGAACAGGCTTTCGAAGATATTAAAGTGACACCCGGTGAGCACCTTCGATCAACCGCTGTATCTCCAAAAGCTGTGCAGGTCATTGTGTTCAAGTGCAGCTGATTAGGTGCTGAGTCACTCAGGTTGGGGAATTACCACACACAGATGAGTTTTCTTTCTCGGCAGTGTATTGGCCATCTCATGGGGGTACTGGGTTACCAGGAGGCTTTGGAACTTGTATATAGCAGAGAATGCTGTGGTGCATATCTTGAACGGCAAGGCGTACTCCACGAGCTGTGCCGGGCACATCCTTCTCCTGGACGCAGCTCTTAGTGCGATCCTGACATACAGGGCGCCTTCGACACTGCCCTCGGATCCTCCTTCATCATCAGGCTAATGACGCGCGCTGCTGGGTCCCGAATCAGACGATACGCCAACACATTGATGGACACATTCAGTAGCAAGGTTGTGCATTCCTCAGAGGAGATTGGACAACCAGGTTGGCCCCGAAGACCCTTGATGCTGCGGTTGCCATTCGTGGAACGCCTTGCGGCAGTTGTGGCATCTCACGTCCGAAGAAGCAGCTAAACCATGATTGTGATAATCTAAGATCAACAAACGTCTAGAGAAGCACAAAGAAAGTCTGTCCAGAAGTCGAACAAGCAGCCTCTGGTTTCAGTACCTAGACATGGTAGGCATTTTGAAGAAATCCATCAAGGCCGAAAGAACTGGGCGCTTCAATTTGCACCTACAGTCAGTAGCTGAGATGTTGCCTTTTTTGCAGCTGCAGGGCATCACAACTACGCCAAATCTGCCAGACTGTATCTCCAGCAGATGATGGCATTGAAAGACACCCACCCAAAGGTGTATCAAGACTACCAAGAGGGGCACCACGTGTTCCGAAGAAGCGAGAGATACTGGGCGGGGTTGTCGCAGGATCTTGTCATCGAACAAGTCCTCATGAGAAGTCTGAAGACCAGTGGAGGCCTTACACGGGGAACGGGTTTCGGAGAGAGACAATGTCTTGTCTGGCTTCTTTCCATGCCTGCTTGTGCTGAGGTCAACTCTGCAATGCAGACACTCTCAGGCATCACATTCACGAATTCGGAGCAGCACAAAGAAACCGGTATAACCAGACAAGCCCGCGACCACAAGGACACACAGACACTTGTTTCGTACCTGACAGACAGAAGTCCATTTCTCTCAGACCCTTCCCTCAGAAGCATCGCAAGTGGGCGGGTTGCAGATGCCACAGCCAATGTTGATAATGCCAAGAATATCGGGAAGAAAATGTTGGATGGCATGACAGAAAAAAATGTGCTTGAGGTTGTCATCAGAAAGAAAGATGTGGCCGTCACTCTTGCTACAAAATTGGCAGTGAGAGTCAATGATGAGCCCATCATTATCGATCCACTTCTTCTCTTTCAACGCCTGTTGAAGATAGCACAAAGCACACCAGAGACCATACCATCTTTGTTCAAGTATGAGATGACCAACCTTCCATGTGCCTTGTTTGACGCCAGTGGACTACCACGACTGGCATCAAAGTCAACACTTGCAGAGTATCTCTGGTCATTTACAAAAGAGGACACCACTTTGCCAAATGAAAACATTAATTTTGTCCTTGATGGAGGTTCACTTCTCCACAAGCTGCCATGGCGGAGGGGATCAACTTACAACCAGCTGGCTGAGATGTATGCAGAATTTGTTGCACGAAAGTACAAGAAAGCAACCATTGTGTTTGATGGGTACAGCACGCAACAAACAACCAAAGCTGCCACCCATGTCAGACGGCATGGTACCTCAGTGCAGGTAAATTTCACCGGTGACATGATCCTTCAAGACACTCGGGAGAAATTTCTTGCCAATCCAAGCAACAAGCAGCGGTTCATCAATCTTCTGAGCGAAATTTTGATGAAATTGGGGTTCCAGATCCACCATGCAAAAGATGACGCCGATTGCCTGATTGTCAAGACAACTCTAGACGTTGCTGCAAGTTCAACCACTGTCCTCATAGGAGAAGACACTGATCTTCTTGTCTTGCTCCTGTACCACGTTACAGACAATCTTCATGGTGTGTACTTCATGCCGAGTGGGAAAAAGGCCAAACTGTGGGACATCAAGGCAACGAGGGCCAAAATTGGGACAGAAACATGCGGGAGAATACTTTTTGCACATGCGATCACTGGTTGCGACACTACCAGCGGGATGATGAACATTGGCAAATCTCTGCCTGTGAAACTCCTGAGGAAATCAACACTGTTTCAGAAGATTGCTGATGTTTTCATGGCAGCCAGTACTCATCAGGAGATAGAAGAAGCAGGGGAAAAGGCGGTTGTGCTCCTGTATGGAGGTGAGGAAAAGGACAGCCTCAATCATCTGAGATATGTCAAATATGTACAGAAGGTGGCCACATCAACCAAATCTTTCCAACCAAGTTCTCTGCCTCCATCATCATCTGCTGCCAAGTACCATTGCTTCCGCGTCTATTTCCAGGTTCAGGCATGGAAGAACCTGAATGATGCGTCCCTGGATCCGTGTCAATGGGGTTGGGAAGTGGCCAATCGCATGCTACTCCCTATGCTGACTGATTTGCCTGCTGCTCCAGAGGAGCTCTTGACGGTCATCAGGTGCAACTGTCAGACTGACTGTTCAACCACGAGGTGCACTTGCCGGAAACATGGCCTTGTGTGCACAGCAGCATGTGGTCATTGTCGAGGAGAAACCTGTGTCAACGTTGCACCCGTGAACCTAGACTATGAGCAGGACGATGAAATTGATGAAGAGCAATGAAAGGGGAATGGGTATGTTATAGACTGGTGAGAAATTGGCTTTCCTTTGAGTTGAAAAGTTTGCAGAAAAGTGTATATGTACCGTGTTTAGAAAAAAAATGAGGGTTCATTTTTTGGTGAACAAGAGCGAAGAAGGGGGGGGGGGGGGGGTTCGTGGAGGACGGGGGACAAGTGGGGATTTAGAGAGAGAGATTGAAACACCTCACCTTTTCTCAAAAGCATGCATGTCTGAAACCAATATGAGCATTGAATTGAATGCTGTTTGTTTGTATTTTGTTCATTTACATTTATTTTTATGCTTTGTCGTCGTGTCAAATGTCCTGAGAGACATCAAATCATCAATGAAAATGCACGTTTTTGACATATGTTTAATACATCTAGATTTATTTATCATATATTCAGTTAGCAAATGTCAAATGGAAGCTTGAATTAGCACTATACGTCATATTTCTAGTAACTTTGTGTAATAAATGCAAAATAAGGTAAATTTGTGTTTGCGTCATACTTCAGTTCGGTCGCAATTTTCCAGAGCCCAAAAATAAATGTTTGCCCCATCATACTTTGGTAAACTTTTGGGATGTAAAAGTCACACCCTTAAGCAACCCAAAACAGTTGAGTTTGCATTTAAAGCAATTTGTTCAAGGTTTGGCCATTTTTCACCCGAATCTGACTGGACTAATAAGGAAATGTTTTGGCCGACAAATAATTTCAATGACTGGTTAGAACGTGAACCACAGTTGTGTTTCGTGACGCATCACCCCGTGTTGTATGAGGCAAGCACCCCGTGTTGTATGAGGCAAGCACCCCGAGAGCTCTGACACTTTCCCCCGGCCGGTAAATCCCTAATGCAAAACAAACTTCTTGTCTGCCTCCAGGGCATCCAGGTACACTCCGGGGATCTCAAGAGAGCTATCTCTGGCACAGCTCCATCACGTGATTTGATAAATGCAAGCCGTTAAAATTAGGTGAAGTGTCAAAGTGAGGCTTCTGGTCATAATCACTCGCCTACATTACCTCTGGCGCACCGGAGTGCCACTTGGGTTCCCTGTTTCAACCCTCCTCGTGCTTCCCCCCCTCTTTGCTCCTGTACACGATATAAAGCAGTGTGAGGACTTGACAATGAACAACGCGCTTAAAAAAGAAGAAGAAAAAAATACCCAGCAACATCCCTAAATGCATGTCGCTACACTTGGTCTTGCAACTCATCAGTGACAAACACACTGGGTCATGAGTGTCAGAAAAGTGTTGTGCACGAGATCAAGTTTCACCCAGTAGCGGCACTATCAGCGTCCTGAATTTTGCCCCCATCTACCTGCCTGTTCTCACAAGGTCGTAGAAATGCCCACAGAACGTGGTCAAGAATTTGGCAGTTGCGCATTTCCCTTTCCTGTGTCTGTGAAAGAGACTGTGACGCATTATTGCTCAAGCCTGATCTTAATCAGAGAACCCGTTCGTACACGATCGAACTTGTTCGGCAGGTACGAAAGGACCGCCTGCGAACTTCTTACGAGTCAGGTAGGTAGAATTGACTGGACTGATGCGCGCGTCAGTGCCGGTGTAGCATAGCCTGTAGCGGTGAAAATAGTTTCCCGGTGAAAATAGTTTCCGGAAGTCATTGCAGAGTTATCTGCTTGGGACGTGCTGAGAATTCAACTCTAAAAAGAGACGGCACCCGCCACTCCGCCTGACTGACTTCGCACGCCCGGGGAGTTATGCTAAGATCCGGCCGCGTTAGTATATCTGCGTTTTGTGACAAACGTCTTGCTCGGCGGTACTGTACTCCATGCACCTTAACGGTCCGCGTGATTCGGGTGTAATCTTAAGCTACACGACGTTTATTGGCGCTGCTGAAATGGTCGAAGTCGGAAACATTCGGAATGTCGTTTAGCTTAAGATTACACCCGAATCACGCGGACCGTTAGGTGCATGGAGTACAGTACCGACGAGCAAGACGTTTGTCACAAAACGCAGATATATTAACGCGGCCGGATCTTAGCATAACCAAAGATTATAGGTTACACAAAAATAGTTCATTAGCTCATTCTCGTGAGGGTCGAGACACGTTGCGCCCCAAGCGGCCAGCACTATGGGAAATGCCTATAGTCCGTTTCAACATTGCACTGTATTTAGTCACATGATTATAGGATTTAGTGGAGACTTCGCACAAAAATGGCCTAGCAACAGATGTGCGATGGACCTAATTCTAAAATTTCCGATAACGTCATCAACTACCAAGGTTGAAGAACGAGTGACGTCACTATTTGACCGATTTGAAGAATAATAATTTTTTACACAGAGAGAACAGGGTCACCAAACGTTGCAATCACGTCGACCCGTGCACACGTGGTTCTGCGAGTGACCTGCATTTCGATTGTTAAAAAGTAGGAGCTTTCAATACCTTTTGATGCATTCAACATACAGCTTTGATAAATTAATGCTGTTCATGGTTTACATTTTCTTTGGATGGGGTTTCTAGTGTCCCCAAGTTTAGCTTTTTCTGCGCAAAGCGAGACTATGTCCACCATTTTAAATGTGCAATGTTGAAACGGACTATAGGCATCTCCCATAGTGCTGGCCGCTTGGAACGCTGCAATTTTAGCTGCTTGTAACTTCAAAGAGCAAAAGCTCGGCATGAACTATCTTTGTGTAACCTATAATCTTTGGCATAACTCCCCGGGTGTGCCAAGTCAGTCAACGGTCGCGTTTTATAAAACCAGATTAAAAATAGACTACAGGGAGGTGACTCCCATATTATTTCCGGCAGGGGAGACGGCTTTGCACGGGGAAAAACTTTTTTGAACGCTACATTATGTGATAAACTACACAAATGCACCAAAAACACAAAAACTCGTAAAGCAACTAATGCGTCGTTTGTCGGGATATATTCCATGCGAAGAACACGTGCAGGAGCGGTAAATCGCATAAAGAGAGAGCCGAGCAGATAACTCTGCGATGACTTCCAGAAACTGTTTTCCCCGGGAAACTATCTTGACCGCTACATAGCCGATGGTTCATCGTAGCGGATGGTTCTGCGTATGTCCATGAGCCGGAAGTGACAACACGTTCTTGCCGTTTAAACATTGCTCTCGTACTGACTTCGCACGCCCGGGGAGTTTTGCTAAAATCCGGCCGCGTTAATGTATCTGCGTTTTGTGACAAACGTCTTGCTCGGCGATACTGTACTCCATGCACCTTAACGGTCCGCGTGATTCGGGTGTAATCTTAAGCTAAACGACGTTCCGAATGTTTCCGACTTCGACCATTTCAGCAGCGCCAATAAACGTCGTTTACCTTAAGATTACACCCGAATCACGCGGACCGTCACGGTGCATGGAGTACAGTACCGCCGAGCAAGACGTTTGTCACAAACCGAGGAAAACATGGTTTGTGTGCCCAGCTAGATAATAGGTTCGTAGTGCTGCCAGAGTATGTCATCGGAACACTACGTACGTACACTTAAATCCTGGTCCATCAATCCCGCCAAATCTGTTTCATGGGCGGGATAGTTCGACTTCTTAAAAACCGCCTTAAGGCATTCATCTAGTGGTTTCTGTATAAGATTGAGAGGGTAGTGTAAATACATCCATGCGTCTCTCGTCCTATCTCTCTCTCTCTCTCTCTCTCTCTCTCTCTCTCTCTCTCACACACACACACACACACACACACATTAATTTTACAATCCACCACGACGGTGAATAGTTTCTTAAGTGTTGAAGGAGGTAAGTCTTTTTCAGCTCATTATACACGAAGCAATGTAAAAGAAAAGAAAGCGCTGTTCGTTTTTAATGAATTTGGAGAAGGGGCTTAATGTACCTGGGATCAAATATTCAAATAAAGTCTCTCTGTTTTCAGATTGTTGATTACAAATCAAAAGCAAATGAACTCATAAAGGGATTTCTTTATGTTGAGAAAGGACAGATTCTCTTTCATCCCAAACTGCTTTTTAAAGATGGAGGACCGGTGGTACATTTCTCTGCTTCAAAAGTTTACCTGCCGTTCTTGATAATGACAATTCTTTGATCTCTGAATTTTTTTAATGGAAAACTTATTTAGTATAAGCCACACAAATGCAAAATCAATTTTGTAAAATAAATTTGCTACAGTAACTACCCAGTTCTTGTTGTGATCAATATGTGTAATTTCTTAACCTTGAGTGGCTTATTAAAAAAATATAATGCTAGGCAGCTTAGACAATCTAAGCTGTATTTGACATAGCCTTCCTGGCGTTGCTTGAGATGGAGAGAGGATGCCTACCCAAATCTCCATAAACCACGTGATCAGGCGTCCGCGTGATTATTCCCAGAATTGTCTTGCATGCAAAAGAATGCACGTTTTCGATCTTAACGTGCAGCTCAAGACCCAGACTTCTGAATCGAATCGTTTAGCAAGATGGGGGCGACACTTGCGCATCAAACAACGTGAAATACACACTCGTGTTTAAGTTGTGCAGGCTCCAGATAATCATCAAAATCTGTACTGCTTTTTTGCTTTCATTTTGTGGCTATATTGTCAGTGCACATAACTATTCGCAGACAACTTGGTCTAGAAGATTATGCCAAGGTATTTATAGTTATTGACTACGTCGAGACTCATGTTGTCAATGAACTACTTTCCGCATTGTCCTCTGCGCAGCCGCCTTTTCAGAATGTCACAACCTTATTTATTTTTCTATACAGACATTTAGGCCCAGATGTACGGGAACATGAGCCAGGTTGTTGAGTTGTTGCGTTGTTTTTGTGACCTAGGAGGACTTGTTGAGAGAAGGACAACGACATCTGCGAACATATGGAGGAACGTTTCTTTTAAGGGGGATGAGAGAGAGAGAGAGAGAGAGAGAGAGAGAGAGAGAGAGAGAGAGAGAGAGAGATGCTGACAGACGGGCAGGCAGACTGACAGACGGCGGGATGGACGGACACTCATTCTCTCTCTCTCTCTCTCTCTCTCTCTCTCTCTCTCTCTCTCTCTCTCTCTCTCTCTCTCTCTCTCTCTCTCACTCTCTCTCTCACACACACACGCACGCACACACATTCTCTCTCTCTCTCTCTCTCTCTCTCTCTCTCTCTCTCTCTCTCTCTCTCTCTCTCACGCACGCGCGCACACACACACAAGACATACACGAGACATTCACACACACACACACACACACACACACACACGCACGTACGTACACACAAACACACGCACACACACACACACACACACACACACACACACACACACACACACACACACACACACACACACACAGATGTGGTTTGGGGATGAAGGTGGGGGTGGTGGAGAGGAAGGCACCTACAGAAGAAACTTGAAAAGATACTGCAGCCTGAACTGACTGGAGCGAAGCCTGTGCCACAAGGACAGACTGGGACTATGTCACTTGAGCAGCCTGTGCAACAAGGACAGACTGGGACTATGTCACTTGAGCAGCCTGTGCAACAAGAGCAGGCTGGGACTATGTCACATGAGCAGCCTGTGCAACAAGGGCAGACTGGGACTATGTCACTTGAGCAGCCTGTGCAACAAGGGCAGACTGGGACTATGTCACTAGAGCAGCCTATGCAACAAGGGCAGGCTGGGACTATGTCACTTGAGCAGCCTGTGCAACAAGGGCAGACTGGGACTATGTCACCAGAGCAGCCTGTGCAACAAGGGCAGACTGGGACTATGTCACCAGAGCAGCCTGTGCAACAAGGTCAGACTGGAGCTATGTCACTTGAGCAGCCTGTGCAACAAGGGCAGACTGGGACTATGTCACTAGAGCAGCCTGTGCAACAAGGGCAGACTGGGACTATGTCACTAGAGCAGCCTGTGCAACAAGGGCAGGCTGGGACTATGTCACTTGAGCAGCCTGTGCAACAAGGACAGACTGGGACTATGTCACTAGAGCAGCCTGTGCAACAAGGGCAGACTGAGACTATGTCACTTGAGCAGCCTGTGCAACAAGGACAGACTGGGGCTATGTCACTTGAGCAGCCTGTGCAACAAGGGCAGACTGGAGCTATGTCACTTGAGCAGCCTGTGCAACAAGGGCAGACTGGGACTGTGTCACTTGAGCAGCCTGTGCAACAAGGACAGACTGGGACTATGTCACTTGAGCAGCCTGTGCAACAAGGGCAGACTGGAGCTATGTCACTTGAGCAGCCTGTGCAACAAGGGCAGACTGGGACTATGTCACTAGAGCAGCCTATGCAACAAGGGCAGACTGGGGCTATGTCACTTGAGCAGCCTATGCAACAAGGGCAGACTGGGACTATGTCACTTGAGCAGCCTATGCAACAAGGGCAGACTGGGACTATGTCACTTGAGCAGCCTGTGCAACAAGGGCCGACTGGGACTATGTCACTAGAGCAGCCTGTGCAACAAGGGCAGACTGGAGATGTCACTAGAGCAGCCTGTGCAACAAGGGCAGACTGGGGCTATGTCACTTGAGCAGCCTGTGCAACAAGGGCAGACTGGGACTATGTCACTTGAGCAGCCTGTGCAACAAGGGCAGACTGGGACTATGTCACTTGAGCAGCCTGTGCAACAAGGGCAGACTGGGACTATGTCACTAGAGCAGCCTGTGCAACAAGGGCAGACTGGGACTATGTCACTTGAGCAGCCTATGCAACAAGGGCAGACTGGGGCTATGTCACTTGAGCAGCCTGTGCAACAAGGGCAGACTGGGACTATGTCACTTGAGCAGCCTGTGCAACAAGGGCAGACTGGGACTATGTCACTTGAGCAGCCTATGCAACAAGGGCAGAATGGGGCTATGTCACTTGAGCAGCCTATGCAGCAAGGGCAGACTGAGACTATGTCACTTGAGCAGCCTATGCAACAAGGGCAGACTGGGACTATGTCACTTGAGCAGCCTGTGCAACAAGGGCAGACTGGGACTATGTCACCAGAGCAGCCTGTGCAACAAGGGCAGACTGGGACTATGTCACTTGAGCAGCCTGTGCAACAAGGGCAGGCTGGGACTATGTCACTTGAGCAGCCTGTGCAACAAGGACAGACTGGAACTATGTCACTAGAGAACCCAATACAACAAGGGCAGACTGGGACTATGTCACTTGAGCAGCCTGTGCAACAAGGGCAGACTGGGGCTATGTCACTTGAGCAGCCTGTGCAACAAGGACAGACTGGGACTATGTCACCAGAGCAGCCTATGCAACAAGGACAGACTGGGACAATGTCACTAGAGAAGCCAATACAACAAGGGCAGACTGGGACTATGTCACTAGAGCAGCCAATACAACAAGGGCAGACTGGGACTATGTCACTAGAGAAGCCAATACAACAAGGGCAGACTGGGACTATGTCACTAGAGCAGCCAATACAACAAGGGCAGACTGGGACTGTGTCACTAGAGCAGCCAATACAACAAGGGCAGACTGGAGCTATGTCACTTGAGCAGCCTGTGCAACAAGGGCAGACTGGGACTATGTCACTAGAGCAGCCAATACAACAAGGGCAGACTGGGACTGTGTCACTAGAGCAGCCAATACAACAAGGGCATACTGAGACTATGTCACTTGAGCAGCCTGTGCAACAAGGGCAGACTGGGACTATGTCACTAGAGAAGCCAATACAACAAGGGCAGACTGGAGCTATGTCACTAGAGCAGCCTGTGCAACAAGGGCAGACTGAGACTATGTCACTTGAGCAGCCTGTGCAACAAGGGCAGATTGAGACTATGTCACTTGAGCAGCCTGTGCAACAAGGGCAGACTGGGACTATGTCACATGAGCAGCCTGTGCAACAAGGGCAGACTGGGGCTATGTCACTTGAGCAGCCTGTGCAACAAGGGCAGACTGGGACTATGTCACTTGAGCAGCCTGTGCAACAAGGGCAGACTGGGGCTATGTCACTTGAGCAGCCTGTGCAACAAGGGCAGACTGGGACTATGTCACTTGAGCAGCCTGTGCAACAAGGGCAGACTGAGACTATGTCACTTGAGCAGCCTGTGCAACAAGGGCAGACTGAGACTATGTCACTTGAGCAGCCTGTGCAACAAGGGCAGACTGGGACTATGTCACTTGAGCAGCCTGTGCAACAAGGGCAGACTGGGACTATGTCACTTGAGCAGCCTGTGCAACAAGGGCAGACTGGGACTATGTCACCAGAGCAGCCTGTGCAACAAGGACAGACTGGAGCTATGTCACTTGAGCAGCCTGTGCAACAAGAACAGACTGGGACTATGTCACTTGAGCAGCCTGTGCAACAAGGACAGACTGGGACTATGTCACTTGAGTAGCCTGTGCAACAAGGGCAGACTGGGACTATGTCACTAGAGCAGCCTGTGCAACAAGGGCAGACTGGGACTATGTCACCAGAGCAGCCTGTGCAACAAGGGCAGACTGGGACTATATCACCAGAGCAGCCTGTGCAACAAGGGCAGACTGGGACTATGTCACCAGAGCAGCCTGTGCAACAAGGGCAGACTGGGACTATGTCACTAGAGCAGCCTATGCAACAAGGGCAGACTGGGACTATGTCACTTGAGCAGCCTGTGCAACAAGGGCAGACTGGGACTATGTCACTAGAGCAGCCTATGCAACAAGGGCAGACTGGGACTATGTCACTAGAGCAGCCTATGCAACAAGGGCAGACTGGGGCTATGTCACTTGAGCAGCCTGTGCAACAAGGGCAGACTGGGACTATGTCACTAGAGCAGCCTGTGCAACAAGGGCAGACTGGGACTATGTCACCAGAGCAGCCTATGCAACAAGGGCAGACTGGGACTATGTCACTAGAGCAGCCTATGCAACAAGGGCAGACTAGGGCTATGTCACTTGAGCAGCCTGTGCAACAAGGACAGACTGGGGCTATGTCACTTGAGCAGCCTGTGCAACAAGGGCAGACTGGGGCTATGTCACTTGAGCAGCCTGTGCAACAAGAACAGACTGGGACTATGTCACCAGAGCAGCCTGTGCAACAAGGACAGACTGGGGCTATGTCACTTGAGCAGCCTGTGCAACAAGGGCAGACTGGGGCTATGTCACTAGAGCAGCCAATACAACAAGGGCAGACTGGGACTATGTCACTAGAGCAGCCAATACAACAAGGGCAGACTGGGACTATGTCACTAGAGAAGCCAATACAACAAGGGCAGACTGGGACTATGTCACTAGAGCAGCCAATACAACAAGGGCAGACTGGGACTGTGTCACTAGAGCAGCCAATACAACAAGGGCAGACTGGGGCTATGTCACTTGAGCAGCCTGTACAACAAGGGCAGACTGGGACTATGTCACTTGAGCAGCCTGTGCAACAAGGGCAGACTGGGGCTATGCCACTTGAGCAGCCTGTGCAACAAGGGCAGACTGGGGCTATGTCCAAACTAGTGTATTCTGCAACGCCCCATTTTCGCATGTTTCGTTTGTTGTGGAGGAAAAGCGGACCGTGATCCTCTCATCTCCTGAGTCCCTGTCATTGCTGCTTTTCTGACACGCTGCCTCCATGCCACATGTCGTGAGGGATGCCAGAAGGCAACTTCAAAGCGCTTTCGACGTTCTGGAACCCGTCAGCTTTCATTGAAGACCTCCAGACAGAAAATCTGGTTTTTGCACTAAAAATGGGCACAGGCAGAGCAGTGAACGCGATCAAACGATAACAGGCATAAACGTAGGCGGAACTCTGTGGTCGAGCGACTGAAGCGTTTGTCTTGAAGTAGCTTGCAGTCAGTGGGTGTGGCGTTCGAAGCTGCATGGATTCTAGAGTTGTGTTCTAGGGCAAGGCGCTTCACCCGCGTTGCCTCTCTAACTGTTGAGTCAATGAGCTCTGCATATTGGCGACCTAGGTTGCACCCCCACCCCCCAAAAAAGAAGTCCTCTCCCCTAAAAAAAGACAAAAGTAGAGTTATGATTAGTGTTTTCATTTTCATTACTGTTCTTGTTATTTGTTGTAGTAGTAAGTAGGAGGAGTATATTAGTAGTGGTGTCGACAAGTGAGCGGATCGTGACACATGAAAGAAATTGTTAAATGCTCTGACTACTTCGGTGCTTTCCAGAAAATACCCATCAACCTGTCAGCGCTCCTTATCACCCACATTCTACACATAAAATCACAGTCGTTCACCCATGATTATTCACCTGTGTCTTTCGAAGTCCAGCACGGATTTTAGAGATCACGTTGAGCAAGATGGTGGTTTGCAAAGCTCGTTACAGGGTGAAGTTGGTGCAGGGTCAGGGTGAATCAACATTGCGCAGATGTCCTACTTCTCAAAAGTGATTGTTGTCATGTAACAGCAGAGGCTGCGCGTGAGAGGTGCGTGCTTCACGAGACCCGTGTGCAGCAACGTGAGCAGGACTCACATGACCGAGGTGGTGGATCGTCATGCTCCAGCTGTCACGACAAGAAAGGCCCACTTTCATATAATTACCGTTTTGGCAGCCCATTCAAACGTGAACACGCAGGTAGCTCTCATGGAACAAAGAACATTCCACAAGCTTCTAACTACTTTCTTTATCCGTCTGCGTGTCATAATCAGACGCCAGCGCGCGCGAACACACATGCACACATTTACACATATGATCTAACCCTTACAAACGCATGTGTCCACATTCATACACACTTACATTCATAAATATACATGTACACGCACAACGCGCTCGCACACACACACACACACACACACACACACACACACACACACACACACGCACATACATATAAACACACAAAACAGACATGCATACACACACACACACACACACACACACACACACACACACAAGTGCGGGCGCACACACACAACACACGTACTCTCTCTCTCTCTTTCTTTCAATCTCTCGCGCACACACACGCGCGCGCGTGTGTGTGTATGTCTGGGTATGTATGTGAGTGTGCGCGTGAATGTGTGCGCGCGCAAGTGTGAGTGGTTGTGTATGAGTGCGTACGTGAGTGTGTGCGCGAGTATCCTCGTAAGTGTGTTTGTGTGTGCGTGGGCGTGTGTGATTGTGTGTGCGTGGGCGTGTGTGTTTGTGTGTTTGTGTGTTTGTATGCACGCTTATTCGCATGTAAATGTGCGTATGCGCGTGAATATGCGCGAGTTTGTGTGGTGTTGCTTGCGTGCGTGCGTGCGTGCAAAGGTTTATGCGTGGGTATGCGCATGAATGTGTGTGTGTTTGTGTGTGTGTTTATTTGTGTGTGTTTGCGCGCGGGCGCGCGCGCGTGTGTGTGTGTGTGTGTGCGCGCGCGCGCGCGCGCGTGTGTGTAGGGTAGCATGAGGTAAAACGCCCATGTGGTTTCAAACGCTCTCACCTAGAAACGCTATATCTTCCCTCTCGAGACTGGATCTCAGAGAAATCAGTCACTGCTTCGAAAGGAGGACTTACACTGTGTTCTCCTCTCACTCTCACTTCTTCTGTCTTCTGCGCTCTCCCAACTCTCGTCGCGCTCTGCTTGTGTTTTTTTTGGGGGGTACAGGTTCTAGAATCTTCTAGAACCGACTACAATGCACTCGATTGTCTGGAAGCTGCGCGATGACGTCACGCATTACTTCTAAGGGAGACCCCCCTCTGGCTACATCACGTAACTAGGCAACAAACCCGCCCGGAGGGGGGCTGGACAGAGCTGGAAACCACTATGACATTCTAGCGCCTTCCAGCACCCAAGCCCTAGTACATGTACGTAAGCTCTATTTTGGTGAAAACGGTACCCCCCAAATTCTGCGTTCTGAGACAACGTGCATTCCCCCGACAATTTTCCATGCAGATTCAGTGACATGAGCGCTTTGAAGCATTGCTTGACACATTCAATAAAGCACTACTAGACTTTTCACAAGGCAGGAGGAAAAGATAAATAGCGTGATGTGATAAGCCAAGTCAACAAAATCCCGAAATCAATGCCTGGCACAGCCGTGTCAGTTTTATGCTCTTACTTGCAATGGCTTGGGTGGATTTTCATTTCATTTTGTCACGGAGAGTCACAGGATTCTGCAAATATCATCCACTGTTTGCAAATTAGTCATGTCTTTCTCTAGATGTTCCAATATCTTCCCACAAAAATAATGAAACACACTTTCTTGCTTTTTAAATTTGACGATTAAAAAAGCAGATATTCAAGAGTTAAACAAGTATGCTCCCACACGCTCACACGTGAGCGCATGCACAAACTCTGACCAGCTTCGTTATCTCGTGTCGACAGATTAGGGCACAGTAGGTAAGCATTATAGTCCACTAGAGAATTTGCCTGCCGGCGAAAGAGTCTCCAGCACAGTTCATATCACGTGATGGAACTATTCCGTCCGGAATATTCATAAGGAGGTCACACAAAAGGCTTGTGGGATAGCACTCTGCTCCCTGACATACGCCATTAAAGTAGTTCTAAGACTATTTCGCACAATACGAAAAAATACGCTTGTTGAGGCAATAAACAAGCGTTTATTCGATAAAATAAAATGTTTGTGTTGAAATGGGAAACACATTTTGACGTCTGGATTATTTCTATAAAAAGTGGGGGGGAAAGCATCCAGAACGAGCTATTTTTGGCATAATGCTGTTATGCGAATGGTCTAGTCTATTACGCATTCATGGCGAACTGCGACAGTCACTGTTGACTCGGATTCACAGAATGGTAGGTTCGTACAAAATTCACCCTAGTTCGAGACCCTCGTTTCGTTTCGTGGTGGTTATGCATTTCTGTTATCGATATGTGAAACTGTTTCCCTGGCCTCCACTCACCTTCGTTGGCCCTACACTTTAACCCTTGATCTCCCGACATAGGGGAGTTAACTCTTCGAAACTTCATGAAACTTAAAACAGAAAAAGCGAGGGCTAAAAGGTTTAAACAGCCCCACCCTTCTCGCACACGCCACTCTTTCTTAGGTCAGATGTCCTCCTTTGCTTTACTTGCGTGAATGGGTCAAGGTCAACAGGGGTTAGATAAGCAGACTGCAGAATTCAATAGTGAGACTTGAATCACTCGTGCAACACTCTTGACGACCCCACAAATGAATGAAGAGAGAGAGAGAGAGAGAGAGAGAGAGAGAGAGAGAGAGAGAGAAGAGAGTCGGCGTGGGAGTAACAGCTTTCAGCGGTTGCTAAAACGAGCCCAAAAGCCATGCTGTGATGTCTCCTGTGAAGGCAACACTATGCAGACCAGCAGTTTCCATACCCCTATGTCAAAGCTGCTTTCGTGACCAAATCGAGATGCTTCTGTCCCATTCAAGTTCTGAGCTATTCTATTGCGACGACCAGCGCTATGAGAAGAAACACGCATGTCTGCACTTCAAAGAGACGGCCTGAAGAGTATTTTGTAAAGCATTGTAATGAAACCTCTGCCATACAAAAATCTGGTCAAAAATACCTCTGACGTTTTTGCACAAATGAGTCGGGAGTCACACACGGCCGAACTGATAAGTACACTTCTTCACAAAAATAACGTTGATGCTGTCAGACAACAGAAATGCCATGTCAAAAATGGACAGAAAAGTGCTCTGTATATAAAACGCAGAACAAATGATGATAAAACATCGCTTCGAACAGCTCCGACGTACATTCATGAAACGCATTTGAAGATGGACTGAAACATCATGCTGAAATTTCCCAGACATTTCCATATTTGTCGAAAAAGAATTTACTGCCATCTCCGGAATATTAACATTATTACCTCACAAAATGCACGCCTATGCAATGCGTCTTTGACGCTGTGAACTTATTGACAACCCGCGTAAATGTATTCAAGTTTATTTTGAGAAGAAAGGCCCGCATTGTTTTGCTCTCGACAATTTTGAAATACATATAATTATGGGTCTCGCAAACGGCAAGCTGAGCTAATGTTTGTTCAGAAGTTGTCGCCCTGCCAACGCAGAGCACGATACAAATACTGTCCCACAACACAAAGTGGAAATACTCGTAGTAACTGCACTCTGCCAATCCGTAATGGTACTACACAACGAGCCTTTATTACAGTTTCTACAGATTTTACTTTGCCAGCACGATAGAATGAAAAAGTTAACCTTACGAGTGAAGGACGATTGATTAGGCCAATCATAAAGCGATTTTTTAATACGCACACACACGACCAACAAACCAACCAACCAACCAACCAACCAACCAACCAACCAACCAACCAATCAACCAACCAGCGAACCAACCAGCGAACCAGCCAGCCAGCCAACCAGCCAACCACATAAAACGTATTAGTGTAGGTTACATAATGAACTGTAATGGGTTTTAAAGAAATCAAATGTATGGAATTTGTTCAGCGGCTTCTGACAAAAATCCAACCCTTTATTGTTGAGTGCGATTGGTACAAGCATGTAGTGATATTTACAAGGACAAGCATATAGTGATGTTTACAAGGACAAGCATGTTGTGATGTTTACATGCATGTAGTGATGTTTACAAGCATGTAGTGATGTTTACAAGCATGTAGTGATGTTTACAAGCATGTAGTGATGTTTACAAGCATGTAGTGATGTTTACAAACATGTAGTGATGTTTGCTAGCATGTAGTGATGTTTAAAAGGACAAGCATGTAGTGATGTTTACAAGGACAAGCATGTAGTGATGTTTACAAGCATGTAGTGATGTTTACAAGCATGCAGTGATGTTTACAAGCATGTAGTGATGTATACAAGCATGTAGTGATGTTTACAAGCATGTAGTGATGTTTACAAGCATGTAGTGATGTTTACAAGCATGTAGTGATGTTTACAAGGACAAGCATGTAGTGATGTTTACAAGCATGTAGTGATGTTTACAAGGACAAGAATGTAGTGATGTTTACAAGCATGTAGTGATGTTTACAAGCATGTAGTGATGTTTACAAGCATGTAGTGATGTTTACAAGGACAAGCATGTAGTGATGTTTACAAGGACAAGCATATAGTGATGTTTACAAGGACAAGCATGTAGTGATGTTTACAAGCATGTAGTGATGTTTACAAGCATGTAGTGATGTTTACAAGCATGTAGTGATGTTTACAAGGACAAGCATCATGTAGTGATGTTTACAAGGACAAGCATGCAGTGATGTTTACAAGGGTTAGAGACGGAGTTTGCTGACCTACCTCGCGATGTATAAGGCGATTGCCCCGGGGCGCCCTGACCTATTTCCCATGGCCTTTGACACTCAATGCGCCAGAGCGCCCCTGGTGGCTGGCCTTGTGCAATATGCGGCGGCTTGCTGTTACGCTTGGGTAGGGCTTGATCTTCCCCCAGAACCCCCACCCCCCACCCCCGCAGCCAACCATCCCCTCTGCCACACCCCCCACGCTTACATAGCGATTACACGCACTCATACACACACATACCACACACACGAGCGCGCGCACACAGACAGACACACTCACACGCACACCCATGCATGCACGTTTACGCACACACACGCGCATACGCACGCACGCACACGTACGCACACGCACAAGCGCACACATACACACACGCGCGCGCGCATTGACACAAAAAATATTGCCATGCGTCAATATTGCTTTCAACGTTGGGAGACTATGTCTGTTTGCAGCCTACAGTGTACAGTCTCGACACGCGTTCTCTGCTAGCATTATCCATTCATCAACTCGTGCATGAATAAAGCATGTGACGTGAAGTAAATGCATGGTGCTGATAATAAATATCGCCATTGGTCTATCAATGCGGGACATTTAAGATGGCGGCTCTGTTTCATTCACATCCAGTACGGCCTCTCTGTCTTGCCTGTGTAGCCGTTCAGAGTTCGACTTGCTCGGCTGTAAACCTTATGAGGTTGAGTTACAGAATTTTCTGGTAGCAGTCACTGTTACGCTTCCGTGACCACGTGAAGCACAACAGGTCCCGGATAACGCCTCTGTTGTGGGTTCGAAAAAAGACCTTCCTTTTTCACTCTTGACGTCATGGCCTCGTTGGAGAGGGCTATAAAAAGGGACTTCCCTTCCCTTGTCAACAGACGCCCCAGAAATCGCCAGGACTGACAGAGCTGTGGCAGATCTGTGTGAAGGTCAGTGTACCAAACGGTGCTGAGTTGTTGCCTTTCAAGCTTGTTTCTTCAGCACCGATGTAAGCAGAATTATAATTGCAATAATTTATTCTTAGCATTCGCCTCTTATTCCTTCCACTATCGGTTTTCCTCCTTTTCCCGCTTTTCCAACGTATCCTCCTCCTGCTCCTCCTGCTTTATCTCTTCCTTCATCTCTTACGTTTCTTCTTTATCTTCCTTCTAATTTCACCCTGCTGA
>JAWQFJ010016655.1:7500-12500 GCA_034096865.1 Theodoxus fluviatilis | reverse complement strand
GCTGTATACTGCATGGGCTGCACACTGCATGGAGTGTACACAGCATGGGCTGTATACTGCATGGGCTGCACACTGCATGGAGTGTACACAGCATGGGCTGTACACTGCATGGGCTGTATACTGCATGGGCTGTAACCTGCATGGGGTGTACATTGCATGGGCTGCACACTGCATGGGCTGCACATTATATAGGCTGCACACTGCATGGGCTGCACATTGCATGGGCTGTACACTGCATGGGCTGCACACTGCATGAGCTGCACATTGCATGGGCTGTACACTGCATGGGCTGCACACTGCATGGGCTGTACACTGCATGGGCTGCACATTGCATGGGGTGCACACTGCATGGGGTGCACACTGCATGGGCTGCACACTGCATGGGTTGTACACTGCATGGGCTGCACACTTCATGGGCTGCACTCTTCATGAACTGCACCCTGCATGGGCTGTACACTGCATGGGTTGTACACTTAATGGGCTGCACACTGCATGGGCTGTACACTGCGTGGGCTGCACACTGCATGGGTTGTACACTGCATGGGTTGCACACTGCATGGGCTGCACACTTCATGAACTGCACACTGCATGGGCTGTACACTGCATGAGCTGTACACTGCATGGGCTGTACACTGCATGGGTTGTACACTTAATGGGCTGCACACTGCATGGGCTGTACACTGCATGGGCTGCACACTGCATGGGCTGCACACACTGCATGGGTTGTACACTGCATGGGCTGCACACTGCATGGGCTGCACACACTGCATGGGCTGCACACTGCATGGGCTGCACACTGCATGGGTTGTACACAGCATGGGGTGTACACTGCATGGGCTGTACACTGCATGGGCTGCACACTGCATGGGCTGCACACACTGCATGGGCTGCACACACTGCATGGGTTGTACACACTGCATGGGTTGTACACAGCATGGGGTGTACACTGCATGGGCTGTATACTGCATGGGCTGTACACTGCATGGGTTGTACACACTGCATGGGTTGTACACAGCATGGGGTGTACACTGCATGGGCTGTATACTGCATGGGCTGTACACTGCATGGGTTGTACACACTGCATGGGTTGTACACAGCATGGGGTGTACACTGCATGGGCTGTATACTGCATGGGCTGCACACTGCATGGGCTGCACACTGCATGGGCTGTACACTGCATTGGTTGTACACTTAATGGGCTGCACACTGCATGGGCTGTACACTGCATGGGCTGCACACTGCATGGGTTGTACACTGCATGGGTTGCACACTGCATGGGCTGAACACTTCATGAACTGCACACTGCATGGGCTGTACACTGCATGAGCTGTACACTGCATGGGCTGTACACTGCATGGGTTGTACACTTATTGGGCTGCACACTGCATGGGCTGTACACTGCATGGGCTGTACACTGCATGTGCTGCACACTGCATGAGCTGCACACACTGCATGGGCTGCACACTGCATGGGCTGCACACTGCATGGGCTGTACACTGCATGGGTTGTACACAGCATGGGGTGTACACTGCATGGGCTGTACACTGCATGGGCTGCACACTGCATGGGCTGCACACACTGCATGGGCTGCACACACTGCATGGGTTGTACACACTGCATGGGTTGTACACAGCATGGGGTGTACACTGCATGGGCTGTATACTGCATGGGCTGTACACTGCATGGGTTGTACACACTGCATGGGTTGTACACAGCATGGGGTGTACACTGCATGGGCTGTATACTGCATGGGCTGTACACTGCATGGGTTGTACACACTGCATGGGTTGTACACAGCATGGGGTGTACACTGCATGGGCTGCACACTGCATGGGCTGCACACTGCATGGGCTGTACACTGCATGGGCTGCACACTGCATGGGCTGTACACTGCATGGGCTGCACACTGCATGGGCTGCACACACTGCATGGGTTGTACACACTGCATGGGTTGTACACAGCATGGGGTTTACACTGCATGGGCTGCACACTGCATGGGCTGCACACTGCATGGGGTGTACACAGCATGGGGTGTACACAGCATGGGGTGTACACTGCATGGGGTGTACACTGCATGGGCTGCACACTAAATGGGGTGTACACAGCATGGGGTGTACACAGCATGGGGTGTACACTGCATGGGTTGTACACAGCATGGGCTGTATACTGCATGGGCTGCACACTGCATGGGCTGCACACTGCATGGGCTGCACACTGCATGGGCTGCATACTGCATGGGGTGTACACAGCATGGGGTTTACACTGCATGGGCTGCACACTGCATGGGCTGCACACTGCATGGGGTGTACACAGCATGGGGTGTACACAGCATGGGGTGTACACTGCATGGGGTGTACACTGCATGGGCTGCACACTAAATGGGGTGTACACAGCATGGGGTGTACACAGCATGGGGTGTACACTGCATGGGGTGTACACTGCATGGGCTGCACACTGCATGGGCTGCACACACTGCCTGGGTTGTACACACTGCATGGGTTGTACACAGCATGGGGTGTACACAGCATGGGGTGTACACTGCATGGGGTGTACACTGCATGGGCTGTACACACTGCATGGGCTGTACACTGCATGGGCTGTACACACAGCATGGGGTGTACACAGCATGGGGTGTACACTGCATGGGCTGTATACTGCATGGGCTGTATACTGCATGGGCTGCACACTGCATGGGCTGCACACACTGCCTGGGTTGTACACACTGCATGGGTTGTACACAGCATGGGGTGTACACTGCATGGGCTGTACACTGCATGGGCTGCACACTGCATGGGCTACACACACTGCATGGGCTGCACACTGCATGGGCTGCACACTGCATGGGCTGCACACTGCATGGGCTGTACACTGCATGGGCTGCACACTGCATGGGATGTACCCAGCATGGGCTGTACACTGCATGGGCTGCACACACTGCATGGGCTGTACACTGCATGGGCTGTACACTGCATGGGCTGTACACTGTATGCATGGACTGTACATTGTAGGCATGGACTGTACACTGTATGCATTGGCTGTACACTGCATGGGCTGTACACTGCATGGGCTGCACACTGCATGGGTTGCACACTGCATGGGCTGCACACACTGCATGGGTTGTACACACTGCATGGGTTGTACACAGCATGGGCTGCACACTGCATGGTCTGCACACTGCATGGGCTGCACACACTGCATGGGTTGTACACTGCATGGGCTGTACACTTCATGGGCTGCACACACTGCATGGGCTGTACACTGCATGGGCTGTACACTGCATGGGCTGCACACACTGCATGGGTTATACACTGCATGGGCTGTACACTGCATGCGCTGTACACTTCATGGGCTGCACACACTGCATGGGCTGCACACTGCATGGGCTGCACACTGCATGGGCTGCACACTGCATGGGCTGTACACTGCATGGGCTGTACACTGCATGGGCTGCACACTGCATGGGCTGCACACTGCATGGGCTGTACACAGCATGGGCTGTACACTGCATGGGCTGTACACTTCATGGGCTGCACACACTGCATGGGCTGTACACTTCATGGGCTGCACACACTGCATGGGTTGTACACAGCATGGGCTGCACACACTGCATGGGGTGTACACTTCATGGGCTGTACACTGCATGGGCTGCACACTACATGGGCTGTACACTGTATGCATGGACTGTACATTGTATGCATGGACTGTACACTGTATGCATGGACTGTACACCGAATGCATGGACTGTACACTGTATGCATGGGCTGTACACTGTATACATGAACTGTACAATGTATGCATGGACTGTACACCGAATGCATGGACTGTACACTGTATGCATGGACTGTACACTGTATGCATGGGCTGCACACTGCATGGGCTGTACACTGCATGGGCTGCACACTGCATGGACTGTACACTGTATGCATGGACGGTACACCGAATGCATGGACTGTACACTGTATGCATGGGCTGTACACTGTATACATGAACTGTACAATGTATGCATGGACTGTACACCGAATGCATGGACTGTACACTGTATGCATGGACTGTACACCGAATGCATGGACTGTACACTGTATGCATGGGCTGTACACTGTATGCATGGACTGTACATTGTATGCATGGACTGTACACCGAATGCATGGACTGTACACCGTATGCATTGGTTGTTCAATGTATGCATGGGCTGTACAATGTATGCATGGATTGTACACCAAATGCATGGACTGTACACTGTATGGATGGGCTGTACACTGTATGCATGGGCTGTACACTGTATGCATGGACTGTACACCGAATGCATGGACTGTACACTGTATGCATGGGCTGTACACTGTATGCATGGACTGTACACTGTATGCATGGGCTGTACACTGTATGCATGGACTGTACATTGTATGCATGGACTACACACACAGGTGGACCGCTTTGCCAGGGACGGAAGTCTGGAGCTCAGAGATCACGGCGTTGTCTTCCTTAGTCTGTGGCCGTTCGCAGTCCGCACGGAGATGGTTCTCAACTCTTTAGAGCGCAAAGTAATCAGGGATGAGAAAATCAGGGTAGGTGTCGCACTTCATTTTTTACCACCACGTTTTGCAAGATGAATAAATATTAAAGCTTAATTGTTATTGTGGCTGAAAAAAAAGTATTTTAAAGAATAAAGATTACATACGTCGTATTTTTCCAGTGCAAACGGACTTTCCAGCGATACAAATGTGTCATTCAAAACAGGTCGCAGATACCTGATTTTAGTGCTCACACTTTTTTTGCAACTTACGAAACTTACGATATCAATGTAAGACATAGGCCCACACTTGTGGACTCGTCCGAGGAGAGGTGTGCGGGAATGACAACAAAGCTGGCGGGCCACACGAGCTGGCAGGTCACAGCATCTGAATCAGGGTGTTAATGATTGAAACAGAGGGCGCGTTTGTTCGGCAAGTGGTTTGCCTCGATGGCTAGTCGAGGGCGAGCAAGAGAGAGAAACGTAAGCAACT
>JAWQFJ010016655.1:0-2500 GCA_034096865.1 Theodoxus fluviatilis | reverse complement strand
TACATTTATTTGAGGCATGGCTGGCTTCTACATTCTTACTAATGCAGAAAGGACGTACCATCACAATCATCATCATCATCATCATCATCATCCTCATCATCATCATCATCATCATCATCATCATCATCATCATCATCATCATCATCATCCTCATCATCGTCGTCATTGTTGTGGTCGTCGTTATAATCATCATCGTCGTCGTCGTCGTCGTCATTGTTGTGGTCGTTGTTATAATCTTCATTATCATCGTCGTCGTTGTCATCGTCATCATCATCATTATCACCATTATCATCATCACTATCATCATCATCATCATCATCATCATCATCATCATCATCATCATCATCATCATCATCATCATCACCGCTAGAGACATTGTTTGCTTCTGGCCCTAGAGTATTGATCTTTCCTCTGCAGGCGAGCGAGTGCGGAACTTGCGAAGCCTCAGGACTGCCCTGGAGCTGAGCAGTCGGCCCTGGCTGAGTCGCATCATGCCCCGCTTCGTCAAGCTTCCCAAGTGGATGATGTACATGATGGCCAACAAGTTCGCCCGCCCTTTCAAGAGTTTCTGACCACGTGTATTTCTATGTAGGTCAAGGCCGCTCGAGACTTTTCGGGAAGATCTAAGGACTGCAAAATCCCCAAGTCATCTCCATTGGTGTCGATTGCACCAATTTGTAGGCAACGCGCATGATTTTTACTTGAATTTTATTGTTCCGTCTGCTTGAAGCTCTATTTCTTGTGCTAGGCTGACATTTAACCCTGCAGATGCCGTGTTACAGTTGTTGCTGTTGTTGTTGCTGTTGTTGTTGCTGTTGTTGTTGATGTTGTTGCTGTTGTTGTTGCTGTTGTTGTTGATGTTGTTGCTGTTGTTGTTGATGTTGTTGCTGTTGTTGTTGCTGTTGTTGTTGCTGTTGTTGTTGTTGTCGTCGTCGTTGTTTTGTAGTTGTTGTTCAAAGTGTTTTCAAAGTCGCACAATTCGTCTTGCAGGCACAGGGCGGCGGCGGTATGTGATGGATGGATGGATGGAGTTTTGCGGCCTATCAGCTTTTGAAAGCTATGTAAGGCCATTCTCTGCAATAACTTATTAAAGTAATAGTAAGAACAGTCAAGTTACGGTGTCCCTATTTATTCGCTTCTTACGAATCGCATAGGGATACGCGGTGGTCAATTCTTGTAACCCCAACCCACAGGGGGATGCGGTATGTGAATTTGTGAGCGGCATGTTAGTTGTGCATGATGAATGTTCGAATCTTTTGTTTCATTTTTGTCCGTGGAAAGAGTAGTTAAAGCAATGAGGCCCCTTCAGGAAGCTTCCGGTGAATACAGGGTGCCACGCTGGCTGCTGCGTTCCAGATCAGAAAAGATAGGATTGTGATGAGACTGACACTTAAATACCATGTGCAGCCAATCACGAATGTAAATAGACAGCTGTGGCTGTAGTTATGCCTTGACAATCCACATTGTGTTCTCGGAAAGCACCATAAAACGACACAAGACAAGGACAAGACAAGGGCAAGATAAGGACAAGACAAGGACAAGACAAGGACAAGACAAGGACAAGACAAGACAAGACAAGACAAGACAAGACTAGACTCGACTAGACTAGACTATACTAGACTAGACTAGGCAAGACAAGACAAGACGAGACAAGACAAGACACGACACGACACGACACGACACGAAACGACACGACACGACACGACACGACACGACACGACTCGACATGACACGACACGACACGACACGACTCGACATGACACGACACGACACGACACGACATGACACGACACGACACGACTCGACATGACACGACACGACACGACTCGACATGACACGACACGACACGACACAAAACAAAACAAAACAAAACAAAACAAACCAAACCAAACCATCCAAACACAACAATTAAGATGCTGTTTTATCGTATTTTTGGTTGAAATGTTTACATTCTAAACGACAAATAAAGATTCTCAAATGTACATTATAAAGAAAGGCTTTGAGTTGTTCTTTGTGGATGCCATTATATTGCATTGTACAAAGCCATTCGAAAAGGAAATATCGCGCATACGACAGAGATCATCCTACCCCCAAACAGACACCCTCAGCAAAGTCCGTTTGTTTCTGTTGAGAACCACCTACTTCCATAAGGGGTCTTGCACAATTATTGCATAATTGTTTTTGCATTGCACTGTTAGTAGTGTAAAGCGCCGGTCACACCGAACGAACTTTGCTGGAGCGTTCCTGGAGCGTTGAAAAAAAGTCATCACCGCTCGTTACCGTGCACGACCGTTGGCCCCCGTATACGCCGTATACGCTCGGCCACCGCTGATGGTCCCTCCTACCGTTCCGAAAGTTTTGAGTTAATCCTCCTCCTCCTCCTCCTCCTCCTCCTCCTCCTCCTCCTCCTCCTCCTCCTCCTCCTCCTCCTCCTCCTCCTCCTCCTCCTGCTGTTACGAATCGAATGTGGCGAATGGTGGTGTGCACGTGGTTAGGTTCT
>JAWQFJ010016654.1:0-11800 GCA_034096865.1 Theodoxus fluviatilis | reverse complement strand
TCCTCCTCTCTATTCATCCACCCCTCTTCTTGTCTTCCCTCCTCCTGCTGTAGGCAGAGATGTAAAGGGGAAATAATACTTGCACTCTCTCTCTCTCTCTCTCTCTCTCTCTCTCTCTCTCTCTTGTTTTTTTCTCTTCTCTCTTCTCTCTCTCGTCTCTATCTGTTCTTTCTTCACGCTAATTCCCTTTTTTCGTCCTTCCGACATCGTGAATGATCCTCTTCATACTGGGTATGTCTTCTCGCGTCACAGTTAAGCGGGCGGTCGCATAGAGAGCAGGGTATTACATAAGCATGCCTCCGCCAGCTAGTCTCTCCCGTGCATATCCTCGGCGGTAGGGCGACGGAGCGTAGGGGGTTCAATCTCTCTCCTGCCAGGCGTGGTAAGAGCCAGTTCACGTCATGACATGACCCTTCACGTCTCAACTGAGACCCCGCCCGAACACACTTCCGCCTTGTCAAAACGCTATTTCGAAGGGAGACACCCCTCAGAGCTGGCGCCAAACGGGTAGAATTTCTGAGTAGATCCCAATCGAGGGGTGTTCACGCCAGTCGATTCAAGGAGTCCTCTCTAATCCCCTCCTTAAGACCCTCTCTCGTGGGGAGTGGCTAGGATCTCTTTCCGATGATTAGGACATGATGCACAATGGAGCCTCTCTCGCTCCTACTCGTCTCCACTCAGCCCTCGCCTGGAGAGCATAGGAGTGCCTTCATTCTCCCCTTTCTTCTCTACCTTTTCTCTCCCAGTTTCTCGCTCCTCCTCAGACACCCGCGATCAACTTATCCCTAAAATCTCTCTCCTCTCAGAACTCGGCGATACACGCCCAAAGCGCAGATGTTCTTACCCGGATCACATTGCTGGGTCCGTGTTGCTGGATGTACACACTTCGTATTTCGGTCAATTATCCTCCTGTGTGGTCATTCGCCCATCTGCTCATGGTATCCATCGTATTATTAATGTGCGCGTCGATCTCTCACAAGAATTAATCACTGGCCCTACCAGGATGTGTTCCGTGTGTCAATCCAGGTACGTTTAAATCTCACAGTGTCTGTCTCTCATTACTTCCTATCGTCTAATGATAGTCGTCTCCTCTCGGATCGGTAGCTCATTTTCAGCTTCATCTTCTCTTTCTTTCCTCTTCCTTCAGTTATTACCACTTGCTCTACTACTCTCTAGTATTGCACGTTGACTTACTCTCTCTCGTTCTCTCAAAATCCGAGCATATCTTAATCCTCCTCCGTCTCGTCTCTCCTCGTACTCTCTACTCTAATCTCGTCCATCCCTCGTGCATTTATCTCTCTTCAAGGAAACTCTCCTCTCAACGTCTGCCTCTCCTCTCTCGGATCTAAACCCTCATACTAGTAGCAAGGACCCTAAACCGTATCACGTACCTTGTCTTTCTTCTCTGCATTTTCCGCTCAGATTTATTTCTTTTACCGTCGTTTCTCATCATTCTTTCCTCATTATGCTCTTGCGTTTTCCTTTTGCTTTGACACCTTCCCCCCCCACGTCTCTCTACTGTGACGCACCCCCCCCCCCCCCCTTTCTCTTACGTGTATCCCTCTCTCTCTCGCTTGTAAAACATTGCCTATTCTCTCGAGTACGTAACTCGTGAAATAACATACCATCTAATGCCTTGTCACTCTCTCCTCCCCTCTCCTCTCTAGCCCTTCTCTCTCCTTCTGCTCTCCTCTGCCTTCACTTCGAAAACTCTAGCTCGTCTCATTTCTTATTTCTGTCTCTCTGTCTCCTATTTTCTCCATCACTCCTCTCGACGTCTTTTCGAGTCTCCTTATCTCACCTCGTCTATTATTCTTTCTCTCATCAAGTCTTATGTTTCTCTCTTCCTACGTCTTAACTATCTCTCTGTCTCCTACACCTCCTACTCACTTCTCATAACATTAGTAACTCTTACTAACAAACTCTCATCTTTCTCTGTACTCTCCGATTTACCAATTTTTTCCTTAACTCTTAGTTGCGCCACCGCAAAGGCGGGCTCGGGGGGGGTTCTCCATTTTATTTTCTCTTGCTTTGGTTGACTCTGTGCCAATTCGTAGGTTCCTCTCCCCCTCTCATTTAGTAGGGACTCTTCCGTCTGCTCAGTCATCTATCATCCGAAACCTCCCTTCTCCCCTACACACTATTTGTCCTTTACATACTCTTCGTCGCTCCTACTCACGAGCTTCTCCCATCTGATCTTTCCTACGTGTATCTTGTGAGATCTACTGCCTCTCTACATATCGCATATTACTCCCTACTTCTCATACTTTCTTCTGTCCTCCCTCAGACTACTCGCCTCCTCGCAATTTCTCATCTCGAAGTTCCTTTCCTTCCCTCTTTCATATCATCTCTGTGCTTACTCTAACTTCTCGCTCCCTTCCTTCTCTCTCACTCTCATCTTTACCTTCATACTCTTGTGTCCTCTATTCTACTCTCTCGTATCTCGTCATGACCTCCCGGTGCTTTAATCGTCCTCTATATACTCTCTCCTCTTAAAATCAAAGGAATAACACATCCTCTCTTCACTATTTACTCTTCCTCTTTCTCTATTCATCCCGCATACTCTCGACTCATCTACGGTTACTCCACACACTCTATGCTCGTCTCACTTCATTCACCTATTCTCTAGAACTCTCTCAGCGCTCCTGTTAATTTACTCCTCTCCGACTCTCACTCCCCACTGGTCTGCTTTTAAGTTTTCTTTCCCATCTTCTCCCTCTTTTTATAACTCCATTCTTACTCTCAACTTAATGGCTCTATTTCTTTCTTCTCTCCTCTTCTTTAGAGTCTTCTTCTTACCTCGCAATCTTCTTCTCTTCACACACACACACACACACACGCACACACACACACGCACACACTCACACACACACCACCACCACCACAACCACCACCACCACCACCACCACAACTTCTCATCCTCCCAGGCCGAAGCCTTATCAGTGTGAACGCCCTTGATGGACAGGGGGCTCTCATCCTCTCGGCATCCGTATCTCTACCACACATAACAACTCTTCTCTTACAGCTAACCTCCTCTCAAGCAAGAATTAAGTGGCATGAGCCTCACGGGTTGCATAATAAAAACCTGCCAAAATATCGACCTCTGCTCTGATGTCGCTACAACACTGGTAGATAGCCTATGATATTCCTTATGGCACCTACATTGTGTGTGTCAGGTTTGAAGCCAGCAGCTTTAGTGGTGCGGGAATACATAGCGAGAGAAAAACACACACACACGCACACACACACACACACACACACACACACACACACACACGCACACACACGCCACGACAACACGCACACACACACACACACACACACACACACACACACATCAAGATAACCCTTGATGCGGCCATGAAGCAGCATCGGGTTGGAACTCACCTCCCATGCAGGGAGCAAGGCTTGCCTCTACATCTACACGTACATGTATGTGTTTGTCGTCAGGTGCCAGCAAAGCGTGAATCAAGCGGCCCGAGAATTAGGAGGTAATGTGTACAGTGGTTTGATGCCCAGATATGTGTGAAAAGTCGCAACGTAAAACCAATAAATGAATAGCTTTAGTTGTGCACGTGATCTCGACGAAATAATATCGATTAGGAAAAACGGTAACCCGCCCGATCCCATTTTTTCCTGCAGACTCTAAACTTCCTTTTCGATCATAAAAAAACAGACGGTAAACAACAAAACTGCGTGGCACAACAACTTCCCTGCCCTATGAGCTATCGAGAAATCCACTATCTACGTTTAGACCAGCATCCTCAGTGAAAGATAAACTTGATTTACTTTCAATCTGGCCTCTTCTAAATAAGAAAAAAATAGGGACGACCTACTGACCCTTTTTTGTGTGTCCATTTTACCGTAACCACTACTTTTTGTGGTTAGGGGCCGCTTTTGCGGGGGGCCGCTATTGCGGGATTCTTTTGATCAAAAATTCTTAAGGCCATTTTGATTCTTTTGTCCTAAAACGCCTATTAAAAAAAACATAAAATTTTTGTTACTTTTTTTAAAATTAGAAAATTTTCGGCTTTTCAAAAAAATGTACAAACATTTTTGTAGCCCATTTTGATTCTTTTGTCCCAAAACGCCAAAACAAAAATTGTATGGTTTTTTTGGCGTTTCAGAAGGGTGAAAATGGTCAGAATCATCCGGTAGGTTCCGTAGCTGTAGTTTTTATCAATAACGGGTGAAGCTTTATATTCTGACTCCATCCCACGTTTGACTCTCAATGGGTGGTCCCTACGCCCTAACCAAAGATTATAGGTTACACAAAGATAGCTCATGCCGAGCTTTTGCTATATGAAGTTACAAGACGCTGCACCTAGCGGACGGTAGTAGGAGTGAATCAAGGAAAGTGTACTCACACCGCTTAGTGACAAGACGGCGAAGAAAGCTGCCTGCTGATTGGAGGATTCTATTCAGGGAACCAATCAGAGGACTGCTTTCGTGTAGATATGGCGTATATGTCTACTCTTTGAACAATTCAATGGCGGCAGCTCTCTCCAGTTCGCACAGAAAAAGCTATATTTTGGGATACTAGAAACCCATCCGAAGAAAATGTAAGCCATGAACAGCATTAATTTATCAAAGCTGTATGTTGAATGCATCAAAAGGTATTGAAAGGTCCTACTTTTTAACAATCGAAATGCAGGTCACAGGGCAACGCTTGATCCTAATTATAAATCTTTGCGGAAGCGGCAACTGAATTCACTTAATCGATTGATTTTCTGGCCGCAAATCACCTTCTTGACAGGTATGTATTGCTTTGCATTTCCTAAAGATATTCCACAGGGGTGTATACGTTGATAAACAAGCTTGCATTCTTAGATAATATTGAAAAATAGATCGTTCCCATTCAAACCATACCATGTAGATCTAGGTCGTGTTGAATTTCACAACGCCTGCTACAAAAAAACAAAGCCAAAACACCCCCATTATTGCAGCAAATCATTTTATTACACATTACACAGTAAATTTATTCACAAACATGATCGGAACGCATCAGAAACCGTCGATAAACAAGAAGTTTTACATGTCGCTAAGAGGTGTGATTAACTTTCCTTGATTCACCAATACTACCATCCGCTTGGGGCGCAACGTGTCTCGATCCTCACGACAATGAGCTAATGAACTATCTTTGTGTAACCTATAATCTTTGCCCTAACTCCAGGGCCCGACGCTGATGTTGGACACAAACGTGACAAAAAGAAACACGTCCGGGTTTAGGTCAAACTCCTCGGACACGTACCGTTTGTCCCCCGATTTTGCTGCCGATCCGGTCAAGAATCAGAACGGTTTACTCATATGCATACAATCCGGCCTGATTCTTGTCAGTGGGGCAGGCAGGTGAAACTCCTCGGACACGTACCGTTTGTCCCCCAATTTTGCTTCCGATCCGGTCAAGAATCGGAACGGTTGACTCATTTGCATACAATACGGCCTGATTCTTGTCAGTGGGGCAGGCTCTTTTCCTCGACCCGGTCCGGACCGATTCCTATGCCGGGCGACGCGAGAACGAGGCACGGAGCCTCGTTGTCGCGTTCTGGCGACGAGATGTAAAATTAAATGGCGGACCTGTCTACGCTTCGCACAGAAAAGTCTGTCAGGCGGGGTGGCGGGTGCGGCCGAGGCTGAGCGCTATCGGTAAAACCCGATCAAGAAATTTTGGGGAAACTTTTAGTTTTCTAGTACTGACAGTGAAACTTTTAGTCTATGATGTTGCGCTAAATGTGTCCTATCTTATTGTGTCTTTCTGTTTACTACATCTTATGCGCGTGTTCAGTATGTGTATTTACTTGAAGTAACATGGTGTTATTACATTTGTTAAATTATTATACAATTGCATGCTATCTTATTTTATGGCCTATGATTAGTGTGTGGACTCCATAACTTGAGCGCTGTGATTGAGTTAATTAATGTTGAAGTTCTTGTACGTTTCTGTTTTTGTATGTATGTATTATGTTTTTGCCACCGACAAAACAAATTTCCTTGTAACAATGAGGACAATAAAGTATCTTGTATCTTGTAGTTGGGCTAATTGAATCCTAATTCCTGATAGTTTTCAGAGTGTTGGGCTAATAAAAGTATTTTTTGTTCTCATGTTGTCATATGTTGACTTGCGCAGCATATCATGAACATGTCGATTCTAGAGGGGCGATAGAGGCAGAAGATAATCCATACAGAAAACGCACCTCGCTGACCCCAACTGATAATATATGGTTGTATCTCTTACATGACTAGTGCAACTTAGGACCCATTTTGTGCTGCTCGGTCACATCACTCATGTAAGCAGCTACACGGAAGCATATATTATTATATATAATACTTACTAAGGATCCCGGCTATATAAAACTGAAGACAGAATACCCCAGACCAGGACTTCCTCACACGTGGCAAGTTTTCTTGAAAGAACAGAGAAGTTTTCTCGTCTCTGGCAAGTTTTCTTGAAAGGTCAGGGAAGTTTTCTCGTGTCTGGCAAGTTTTCTTGAAAGGACAGAGAAGTTTTCTCGTCTCTGGCTGGCAAGTTTTCTTGAAAGGACAGATAAGTTTTCTCGTCTCTGGCAAGTTTTCCTGTCTCTGGCAAATTTTACACCTCACACGTTGTAAGTCCCGCAACTTGCAATTCCTTATTCGGTAAATCTTTGTCACGGTACATCATTGATTCAGCGTGACCGCCGGTTCACATCACGAGCGTTCAAGGTTTGTTTGACTGTCACGTCCAAGTTGCTTATGGACATTTGAGCGTCGACCTAGGGTTTTTTGAGCGCCGACCCCCGTAGAGCTTCAGAGCGACAGAATTCTATTTTTCCATAGGACGTTTGAGCGCTAACATTTACCGCTGTTTCTACATGAAGATATTGCAGAAATATGATTGGGAATGAATTCAACTGTAGTGAACAGCATTCTTGGCTGTTTCTATGAGGAAATATTGTACTTGAAAAAACAAGTTTGCGAATGAATTTAGTTGACGTGAATAGCTCGGTGTTCGACGAAATACATGTATATGCACGAAATGTTGACCGTTGATTTGCTCTATTTAGTTGCAATGTTTTATAAAGTCGTAGTTTAATAATAATAATAATAATAATAATAATAATAATAATAATAATAATAATAATAATAATAATAATAATAGTTTATTCCTACGCACATACCTTCCCTTGACAGGCAAGCTCATGGCGTTTACAATCCAAAGAATCAACACTCATACAACCACTCAACACCACATTCCTACAAAAACGCACACACTACACACATAAACAAAAAACAAAAACTAAGATCCAATAGAACAAATAGAACAAACTATACAATACACACAGCACTTGCAGGCCAGGTCAAGTAAGGCGAAGCAGCTCAGCGGGAAAGGCGGATCGGAAGAGGTGGGTCTTTAGAGCACTTTTGAACTGGGGCAGAGTGTCAGAATGACGGACTGAGAGAGGGAGACTATTCCAGGTTACAGGTCCAATATAGGAAAAGGCACGCTGTCCTTGAGTTTTCTTATTACGGCGGGGGACCTTAAGCATTTTAGAGTCAGCAGCTGCGCGTAGAGATCTGGAGGGCGTGTAGACTGCAAGAATTTCTGTAAGAGCGTGTGGTGCGGTGTTGTCGATGGCTTTGAAGCACAAAGTAGCAAGTCTATAATCTATCCTCTGAGAAAATGGGGAGCCAGTGAAGTGTATGTAGGAGTGATGAGATATGGGTACGCTTGGGACATCGAAAACCTAGCCTAGCAGCAAAATTCTAAACTTTCTGGAGTGTTTTGAGCAGAGTGTCGGGGGTGCCAGCGAGAAGAGAGTTTCCATAGTCGAGACGAGACAGGACAAGTGATATACCTATACAAAACCTGTGATTCCAACACCTCCCAGCGATCTTTGTGATCATTATTTGTTTTGTCTTCTGGAATCCGGCCGTCTATCTTTTACCTACGTTTTATGCATGCATACATGTTGTAAAGTTTTATACATGCATACATGTTGTAAAGTTTAGATAATCATGCATTGTCTCGTAAACCATCTGCTACGCACTTTGCCAATTGACTGAAGAAATAAAAACCCAGCGACTCACAGACAACCGATATGAAATCACCTTATCTATACAGGTAGGATACGTTTAGGAAATGAACTCGACGTTCGTGAAACCACTCTGCCTGGATTTTTGGTCCCCTGGAGAAAGGTAGAGACGAAGTTGGTGCTTGCGTTAACTTGATGTACACCCAACATAGGACACTGTTCATCCATCAAGTGGATAGTAGAGGTATATAAAATTCGCCATGCTTGCGAAAACGAGATGGAGAGAGAGAGAGAGAGAGAGAGAGAGAGAGAGAGAGAGAGAGAGAGAGAGAGAGAGGAGATTTTGAGACAATATGTTAATCAATGTTATGAACTTTTTCCATCTTATCTTATCTACTACACACAAGAAACGCACACTTTAAAAGTATAGTTAGGTGGTTCAATTTTTAAAACATACTTAAACTTTCAATAATTTCAATAACATCAGCTCTTCTCAATTAACAGACATACATTTTTCCCCTCATTAAAATCACAAGTTTTCCCCTTTTCGAATGGTGTGAAATAGCAACTAAACTGCAGTAAAAAAGAAAAATTTGGCCATATACGCAGTGCCCCATTTAAGCGAATTGAAGCGATTGACCTAACTTTTGCCAGTGTTTAATTATTGCTGTCTGACACACAGTGGCATATGAAAACGAAAAAGGCAAGAAACAACTCTCTATCATAATACCTCTTTCAAAGCGCACCAGAAAGACAGGTTAAAACAGGTTATTAAAACCCTTTATCACATTGCCTTAAGCAACTGATAAACTGAGAAAACTGCGAGTGACTGACAAAGTCCGATACCAGCAGGTCATCACACTGGAAGCAAAGTGCACTTCTTTTGTGTGACTTATGCGCTGCATATCAGCAGCGATCACTGTCGGAAGCCATGAAGTCCGCTCGCTTTATCACCCACAGACATACGGCTCTGGACTCTGTAGATACCAGAAGTACAGTCCTTGACTCTGATCGTGTTCTGGAAGAAGTGGTTTTATAGTCTGCACACACCCTAGGGCCAAGAACTACCTCAAGAGCGATCGAGAGAGCTTTTGAGCGGTACAACTGGGGGCAAGATAAGAACTTATCCACACTGTTTCTCTGCTCTGTCGATCTTGCTGACGCTTATAGAGTCTGATTGTATCGTCTGCTACTTCGCGTGTGAGCGCGTCAAGAGCCTGTGCCCACACAAGTGGCTATCCCTTATGCCGTGCACTTGAGGTTAACCTACATAACTTCCTCCTCTACTTCCGCTCTATTTTTAGATTCATCGCAATATAGGTCGCTGCTGGTTATGAAGAAGCATCACAATAAAAGTTAATTATTACGCACATCGTGAAAAGGTGCCATGAAAATTTGATGAAAACTTATTGCAAGAAATGTGTGTTTGGAGGATGTGAAGGGGGAAAAAAGCACACAGTTGTTTATTTCTTTACGTTAAATGTGTATTTGAAAAAGAAAGAAAACCACACAAGCACACACTAACACGCACGCACATGCAAGCATATCTACATTAACATTAAAAAGCACTAAAACTCAGAGAGAGAGAGAGAGAGAGAGAGAGAGAGAGAGAGAGAGAGAGAGAGATATTTATGATTATCTTTATTTCGGCCGACGACCTGTCAAAATAATGTGTTTCAAATATACATGCGTGTGCCACCACTTGGCGAAAGAGATTTTAAAAAGGCATTAATGTACAGATACAAATAGTACACATTTCTGTTCTGCAGAACCAGGTACTGCAAGTCACAGAGATATACTGTCATGGACATAAAAATCATTCAATTGCCTGCTCGCAGTTTAACATTATTAACATAATGGACAGGTGAACACCTCTTATGAAGTAAAAATTGTACTACAAGGACTGTACGTACAAGTTTAGTAAAGTTGTCCTAACAGTGACATTATCTGACAAAATGCACACAAAGTAAAATGTCGAGATCAGTAAGAGCACAAAGAAGATTAAAAGATTTGCTCGTGTTCCCATAGTAAAATTTAAATGCACCTATTTATGGCAGTTCTTCGCTTCTATCTTCTGATCTTTTAAAATTATGTTCCTGCTTTCGAGGTTTTAGACCGTATAAATAAACATTGCTGCGTTACGAGATCTCTCCTTGTCTCGTCCATCAATCAGGTATGACACATGTTATTTCTCGGTCTTGTCAAATACCTAGAAATATATTTCTTTCTTACTTCGTTATACATAGAACAGTGTAGCATGAAAAGTGTTTCATCTTCGGTTTCATTACAGAATGGACATAACTTATCAGCGTTCGTTTTTTGTCTTGTATGTACATTTTTAAAAATTCATTTGCACGCATTCTAAATGTAACCAATACGTCTCTCGATTTCTTTATGGTGATGTGGCTTAAATAATCTTCGCATATCAGCGTGTCTTTGAAGGTTCTATACCTAGCGTATCGGTCTCTGTCACCCATTTTATTTGACCATTCTTGCTGGTAGCTGTCACGAAGCCTTCGGGGGGAGAGAGAGAGAGAGAGAGAGAGAGAGAGAGAGAGAGAGAGAGAGAGAGAGAGAGAGAGAGAGAGAGAGAGAGAGATCAGAGAGAGAGAGATCAGAGAGAGGGGAGAGAGAAAGACAGATCAGAGAGAGAGAAAGAGAGAAACCGGCAGACAAACAAACAGACAGACGGGGGGGGGGGGGGGGGGGGGGACGAGCGAGCGAAGCCTTTGGAGAGAGAGAGAGAGAGAGAGAGAGAGAGAGAGGGGGGGGAGGGGAGAATGTGTGTGTGTGTGTGTGTGTGTGTGTGTGTGTGTGTGTGTGTGTGTGTATGCATTTGCACATGGTCTGATCACAACCCGATTTGAAAATTACAACAAACATACACAAATCATGGAATGCACAAGTACATTATTCTCACAAAGCAAGGGAAGTAACTCTTTGAAGCTTAGCTTCACAGTGTCTCTGCCGAGAACTGCTACTATTCGAGATACATGTGTAAAGAATGAAATCTATGGGTCTCATAAAATGCTATCTACACATCTCATTACATAATGTCAAATGGAAGGCTCGTATTTCCACCGCTTACAGTCCAGTAACGGGCGTGATATCACTGAGTGTCTATAGGAGCCTCAACATAGTCTACTACACGGCCTTGCTTTGCGCAATTGGCATGGCTTTGATCTTGAGCTGGATACGTGTGGAATGGACGGGGACTTACCGGGGTGTGTTCCCATTGTGAACGCCAGTAGACGGTCGCGTGTAAAGATCTCGGTTTCTCTGTACAGTTCCCCGCCTCCTTCCCAGCGTTGCGGGTCCATTTTCCCTTGCTTTATTTCGTACGTGTCTCTTTCCCAGATTAGCCTACTCACCTGTAAGCCGGTTTCTATCAGATCATCTGAGCCTGGAAAATAAACATACCATCTCTCCCCCCCCCCCCCCCTCCCCCCTCAGAATTGTGAGTGTATTTGCATACAGCTACTGTATTCACTTATTACCTCACAAGATTTGTCGTTTGTAACATGATCATGATAGGAAAAGGCTTTTCTTTACTAGAGTGTACGATACGTGTTTCAGGAGAGGTGACTCTCTGAAGTTATTGTGTACTTTGTATCACCACTAGTCAGCGCAGCTTCCTAAGTATCTGTACGCCACAATCGTTTTCTAGTACTGACAGTGCAACTTTTCAGTCTATTATTCAATGGTTTTCATGTTGAATATTAGCATGTTAGGTGCTCATTCAGCTCAGTGTTAAGGAAAGGGAAGAACTTCTTACTGTGATGGGGAGA
>JAWQFJ010016653.1:27500-32882 GCA_034096865.1 Theodoxus fluviatilis | reverse complement strand
ACCCATCAGACAATTAAGACATGTTATGTACAGTAAATACGTAAAAACAGTAAGTAGATAATGATACTTAACAGACAGACAGAGAGAGAGAGAGAGAGAGAGAGAGAGAGAGAGAGACAGAGACAGAGAGACAGACACAGAGAGAGACAGACACAGAGAGAGACAGAGAGAGACAGAGAGAGAGAGAGAGAGAGAGAGAGAGAGAGAGAGAGAGAGAGAGACAGAGAGAGACAGAGAGAGACAGACACAGAGAGAGACATAGGAGACAGAGAGAGAGTCATAGGAGACAGAGAGAGAGAGGGAGAGAGAGAGAGAAAGAGAGAGAGAGAGAAAGAGAGAGACAGACATACAGACAGACAGACAGACAGACAGACAGACAGACAGACAGACAGACAGACAGACAGACAGACAGACAGACAAAGACAGAGACAGACAGTGACAGACGCAGAGTTGGGAAAAAGCTAGAGAGAGAGAGAGAGAGAGAGAGACATATCAGACAGAGAGAGAGAGAGGGAGAGAGAGAGAGAGAGAGAGGGAGAGAGAGAGAGACAGACAGACAGACAGACAGACAGACAGACAGACAGACAGACAGACAGACAGACAGACAGACAGACAGACAGACAGACAGACATACAAAGACACACAGACAGACAGACAGACAGACAAAGACAGACAGACAGACAGACAGACAGACAGACAGACAGACAGACAGACAGACAGACAAAGACAGACAGACAGACAGACAGATAAAGACAGACAGACAGACAGACAGACAAAGACAGACAGACAGACAGACAAAGACAGACAGACAGACAGACAAAGACAGACAGTGACAGACGCAGAGTTTGGAAAAGCTGGAGCCACATTGTTGTCGTCTTTTTTCCTGGTGTGAGTATTTTCTCATTAAAAGCCTTCAAGATTCAAAATGAAACTTTTTCCACGGCTGTCCTACCAATACCGACCGCATAAATCTTCCTTCAACCCACCTTGTTCACCCACCGTAGCCCAACCAACTTGACTGAAAATTAAGAATAAATCCGTCTAACCCTTGCATGTTCCTTGCCCCTCTTGCCCCAGGTTTCGAACCTTCTAAGGAGCACACATCTCTCCTCGACAACGATTTCTACTCACCGAGCAGTGACCCTACCATAGCAGCCATCCTCTTTATAGGCCTCTTGTGCATCTTCTCCGTCATGTTCATCCAGATGCTCCTCCCCCCGTCCTGGAACTATGACGCCTATGGGTACGGGCAGCAAGGACAGAGACTCAGCAGGCTGATCTCACAGCCAAGAGGGCTGGTGACTGCGACAGAAGCCTCGTGTGCTCACACCTGCCTCGTGGAGAAGGAGCTCGGCTGTAGAGTTCTCACCAACATGTTCAGACCGAGCGTTTTTGACATGAGCAGAATCAAATCTGAGGCAGCAGCCTACTTCGACAACGAGAACAACTTCAGGGGCTCCAAGAAGAGCCTGTCCTGCCCCACTTTGGTGAACACCTCGCGAAAGAGTCGAGTCCGCCGCATGGTGACCGCTTTGGTGTCGGAACGGGCGCTGTCACACAAATGCCGTTCCATGACTGAGCTTCGCCACCTTGGGCACTGTCCACGGAGAAAGCACCACCGCAATCTGACAGAAACCAAGGCCCTCCTCCGTCGTGCAGCCATCTTCACCAATCTCAGGGACCTCCAGAACCTCCCCCTCAGGCGTCCCGCCCCTTGGGAAAGAGTGGACCCGTCCAAAGCTGGGCCTAGCGTGGTGCGCACGCTGTCCGGGAATGTTTTCCCTGCGTACAACGTTCGTCACCTGCCCAGACTCTCAGACGGAAACATCCTCATTCCTTTGGAGCCAGGGAAGATCAAGAGGACGCCGTCTGGAAGAATCCCCTATCCCATAAACAAGAACAGCGTCAGGATGAGCCCTCAGGGAGGACCCCTGATCCCCTTGGAGCCTAACCAGCTGACCCGGACGCTGTCTGGCCGCGTTGTGGTGGAGTTCCCAGAAGGGGAGCTCCGGAAGTCGGCCTCCTCCACCTACCTCGTTCCCGTGCGTAATGCTGGAGTGACGAAGACTCAATCGGGACTCGTCCGCCTGCCCGTGAGCGACTGGCAGTTGAAGAAGACCACCGACGGCATGCTACTGGTGCCCCTGGACAAGGATGAGGTGATGCCCATGGGGGAGAACAGTGTCCTCATCACCTTCCCGAAGGAGGCGTTGCCTTCCACGAGGAACACGGGGGCATTTCCTCTGGAGATATGTCGTCTGGGCCTGACGGCTTCGAACCACGTCCTCATTCCCTTCGAGGGCAAGATCGTCGACAGGGACGCCCAGGGTCGCGTCATCGTTGCCATGGATCCCAGGAATGTCCCTCGATGCTCTTCGGGTCACATCGAGGTCGCCGTCAAGCCAGGGAAGCTGCATCCCTGCGGCACTCTGATACTCCACATGGACGAGAGCATGGGAAAGATTCTCAAGGACGGAACCATAGGCATTCCTTATAAGACTCAGCACCTCCTAAGAGTTCCAGACCGCAAGGTCCTTGTCCCCGTTAAGGAAGCTGATCTGAAGGGGGGAAGCAAGGGGAGGAAAGACATCACATACATCCCTTTGCCCGAACATCTCCTCCGCAGGACCGACTCCGGGAGGATACTCATGCCCTTCCGTGAAGAAGACTTGAGGCAGACCATCCCAGGTCATGTGACGCTGGCGGACGAGCCGTCCATCCCCGTCCACAAGACCCAGAACGGTCACGTTTATCTCGCCATGAGCGACTCGCTGCTTCAGCGATCCAGTTCCGGACAAGTCCTGGCGCTGTACGACGTGGAGGATCTACCCCATACGTCAGCAGGCAACATCCTTCTTCCGCTTCCCGACAGTCTCATCCCCACGAACCCGGCGGGAAAAGTGGAAGTTCCTTGCAAGCCTGAGGACCTGGCGCACACACCGACGGGAGAGATCCTAGTCGCCCTGGACGACTGTCAGCTCAGGACGAACGCGGACGGCCAGGTGATGGTTCCCTTCAAGGAGGAAGAGCTCACGCTTTCCCCATGCAAAGAACATTACTTAGTCCCCCACAGACCAGACCAGCTTCGATGCGGCGACAACGGCGTGGTATTCGTCCCTACCGAGTCGAAGGATTTGTCCAGAGACGATCTGGGCAGAATTCTTGTTCCTGCTCGAGACTCTGTGGTTCCCCGGTCTTCCTCTGGCATGATTCTCGGCCACTACATGGACACCGATCTGAAGCGAACAAAGTCTGGGCACCTGATCATCCCGTACGAAGAAGGCGACCTGGACATCACACCGACGGGTCAGTTTCTCATTCCCAGGCACGAGGACGACGTTCCCAGAGATGACGCGGGTCGCTTCCTCATCCCTGTGGACAAGAGGAGAGTGGAACACACTTCGTATGGTATCATTCTTGTCCCCTTCAACAGAGGGCAGCTCCTCAGAACCGAGTCTGGTAGGGTCTTCCACACACTGCGCGTGAAGGAACTGCCATGCGACGAGTCCGGCTACCTTCTTGCTCCGTTCGACGTTACAGACCTACCCAAAGACCCTCGCGGTTCTTCGCTGGTCCCGTTCCCTCTTCGTTCACTCCAAAGAACCGAGTCTCATAGGGCTTTGGTTCCTCTGGACGAGAAGAGACTGTCCAGGACACCATCCGGAAAGAGGTTATTAGTGCCGTTCTACGAGGGCAACGTCGAGCGGACCGCCACGGGAAGAGCCTTCAGCACTGACAGGGAAGGAAACTACTTGGTTCCAGTCAAGAAGGAAGTGGTCAAGAGAACTTCCTCTGGAAGGCTTATGGTTCCCTACAAGGAAAGCACCGAGGTTGTCACGGAGAGAGGATCCACACTGCGACCCATAGTGGATTACTGTCTCGCCAGAACCACGTCGGAAACTGCTTTGGTCGAGTACGACTCCAGCAGCCTCGCTCTGACCTCCACAGGAGACTACCTGGTCCCCTACGAGGAAGGCAGAGTGAGGAGGTGTGAGTCAGGAACGGTGCTCTCCCCAAGGGGAGATTCCTCTTGCTTTCTGGACCGCGTGGCCAAGTCAGTTCTGTGGCAGACCTACTCCCAGGACAAGATCTCCACGACTCCTTCCGGTCATGTCCTCGTCCCCTTTAAGGACGACTCCATGCTCCGACTGGGCGACCGCACCTACAGACCCTTGCCAATCAAGCTCAGGCGGGACAGCAGTGGGCAGCTCTGCGTGGAGCACGAGGACAAGAATCTGCCCAGGGACCTTCAAGGAAACGTCATGGTCCCCTTCGAGGAGGTCAAGCTCAAGTACCCCGTGAAGGGAAGAAGGCCCCGCATCTTCGACTACATAGCCAAAAGTAGGATGAAGACGGGCGGCCAGCCCATGCAGAGAAGGCGCTCGCCGAGGAAGAGAGACAAAATCCAGGCGTCTCCCTCAGGAACGCTGCTGGTGGCTCGGTCTCCCGAAGACCTTCACAGGACCCTGGACGGCCGCGTTCTGGTCCCCTTCGATATTGGAGAGTCGCGGGAGACCCCCACTGGAGAGACGTTGGTGCCCTGTCTGCAGGACAGAGAGGACTTGGTCATGTACACGCCGTCAGGCCACCTCTTCATCCCCTACAGCAACACTGAGCTGCGGCGAACGGGATCGGGTCAATACCTCGTTCCCTACGTTCCTGGCGATCTTGTCACAATGCACAACTCTCTGACTCGAGTGATCAGTCTACTGGAGAATCAGGTCGTCTACCGCTACAACGACGACGAGGAAGTCTTCGAGCTGGCTCTGAACGTTGCCCTGGGCGAACAAGCAAAATTCGAGGAAGTGTCTGAACATTCCTCGGACGAAGAGCTCAATGAACAGCTCAAGGCCATTATGGAGAGAAAGCAGAGCGCCCTTCCGACGCCGCAGAAACTCGACCTGGAAGCTTTGATGCCCGCGTGGCGGAAAATCTTGCGGGAGAGGAGAAAGAAAGGCATCAAGCGGGTGAGGGTCGGTGTGGCCAAGACGTACGCCTGGGGGATGAAGTATAAGTCTCCGTACAGGTTCAAGGACCTTGTCGTCACCTGGAAGGAGTTCCAGAAAATCAAAGAGCGGGAGCAACAGATCATGATCGAACGCCTCAAGCAAGGATTGTCAAGGCGGATCCCAGACTACGGTGAAACCTACGTCTCCCCCTACGTGAAGGTGAGGAAAAAATCCCTGCGGAGAGACTCTCAAGAGAGCTCGCAAGGATCCCAGCCTGAAGACGAAAGCAGCGGTTTGCCCTCTGAAAGCCGACGAGTCGATGCGGTGAGGAGGAGATGGAAGATGGCGAGGGAGTGGAAGCTGGAGGATCTGACGGATGAAGGGGGAGAAAAGGTCTCGAAGCGGCCAAACAGGAACTCCAAGAGGAGATCTG
>JAWQFJ010016653.1:5000-22500 GCA_034096865.1 Theodoxus fluviatilis | reverse complement strand
ATCCATTCTTTCATCCATTCGTCCATCCAGACATGAATTAGTTCACCTACATATCCACCCACCCAATCACTCAATCATCCATCCATCCCACCGCACATCTGATCAATCCGCCATTTTTTTGGCAATATACTTGTATCTTATCTATCCATCATCCATCCATCCATCCATCCATCCATTAATATAAACTTCTCTACTCACTCGTCCACTTCCATCCATCCACCCATCCAACCACCCATCCCTTTTTTTGCACTTGTCAGATATTCATTCACGGGTCATGTGCTCATCTCATTTTTCTTCCACTCCATCCAGAGATACCGTCGTATCCTGTCAGGTAGTCACTGTAGCAGTGGGGGCTGGCTTCAGTGCGGGAGTCATTGTAGCAGTGGGGGCTGGCTTCAGTGCGGGAGTCACTGTAGCAGTGGGGGCTGGCTTCAGTGCGGGAGTCACTGTAGCAGTGGGGGCTGGCTTCAGTGCGGGAGTCACTGTAGCAGTGGGGGCTGGCTTCAGTGCGGGAGTCACTGTAGCAGTGGGGGCTGGCTTCAGTGCGGGAGTCATTGTAGCAGTGGGGGCTGGCTTCAGTGCGGGAGTCACTGTAGCAGTGGGGGCTGGCTTCAGTGCGGGAGTCACTGTAGCAGTGGGGGCTGGCTTCAGTGCGGGAGTCACTGTAGCAGTGGGGGCTGGCTTCAGTGCGGGAGTCACTGTAGCAGTGGGGGCTGGCTTCAGTGCAGGAGTCATTGTAGCAGTGGGGGCTGGCTTCAGTGCGGGAGTCACTGTAGCAGTGGGGGCTGGCTTCAGTGCGGGAGTCACTGTAGCAGTGGGGGCTGGCTTCAGTGCGGGAGTCACTGTAGCAGTGGGGGCTGGCTTCAGTGCGGGAGTCACTGTAGCAGTGGGGGCTGGCTTCAGTGCGGGAGTCATTGTAGCAGTGGGGGCTGGCTTCAGTGCGGGAGTCACTGTAGCAGTGGGGGCTGGCTTCAGTGCGGGAGTCACTGTAGCAGTGGGGGCTGGCTTCAGTGCGGGAGTCACTGTAGCAGTGGGGGCTGGCTTCAGTGCGGGAGTCACTGTAGCAGTGGGGGCTGGCTTCAGTGCGGGAGTCATTGTAGCAGTGGGGGCTGGCTTCAATACGGGAGTCATTGTAGCAGTGGGGGCTGGCTTCAATGCGGGAGTCATTGTAGCAGTGGGGGCTATTCATTCATTCATTCATCCGTGCATCCATCCGTTCATCCATCCATCCATGCATCCATCCATCCATCCATCCATCCATCCATGCATCCATCCATGCATCCATCCATCCGTTTGTTTATGCGTTCTTGCATTATTCATTCATGTATGCAGTCATTCATTCACTCATCCATTCATTCGTTCGTCTTACCTAAGGTGACCTCCGCTTTCAAGACGAATCGGGTCATCTCGTACTGACGCCTGGAGCGCAAGATGGCCGTGTTCCCTGACGTCACAAAGCGGAAGTCGTCGTCCTCACACAATTTCACGACTTCGGTGTCATCGCCCGACTTGAGCAACACAACAAGATTGCCTTCATTACAACTATGCGAGAGAGATACAATATGTAAGTTGCCCATTCGTTGGAATTGTAAAGGAAACTGGAGTGTGTGGCATAGTTGAAATGACCACGGTCTTCTGAATGCGGATGAACCCACACACACACTCTCGTCCAAATGCAACAACTTGATTCAAGTAACCCAGACGCATTTGCATATGCGTCCATAGTCATGCAAATACTTCTGGGGGCATGTATACCGCAGGAGCGGACCAGGCAGTTATCAGATGGGGTAGCACACGGGGCAGGGTAGCATGCATTTGCACGCACACATCTCACCCATATTTCTCTGTATGTATACTTTCTACAATATGCGCTTAGAATATGATAGCATCGCACTCTGGTGCAGACAAGGGTAGATGCACACATGCTAAGATTTTTAAAAGCGTTTGATTTGGGAACGATTGCGAGATAGACGCACGAATAAAACCGATTTTGCGCGAGCATCCATGTAAAACAGGCATGCAACATTGAAGTCCGAACGGCACAAGAGAAAACATAGGTTTCAAACAGATACGAACGGAAAGTGAGGTAAACATTTCTCGCCGTGAAATATACATGTAACTGCTCGGTGGCATACTACGTGTTCCAATTCCTGCAAAGCCTTGGGCAGAAAGCCTGGGCGGAAAGCCTTGGGCGCAGAGCTGGCGCAAAGCCTGGGCGGAAAGCCTGGGCGCAAAGCCTGGGCGCAAAGCCTGGGCGCAAAGCCTGGGCGCAAAGCCTGGGCGGAAAGCCTGGGCGCAAAGCCTGGGCGCAAAGCCTGGGCGCAAAGCCTGGGCGCAAAGCCTGGGCGCAAAGCCTGGGCGCAAAGCCTGGGCGCAAAGCCTGGGCGCAAAGCCTGGGCGCAAACCCTGGGCGCAAAGCCTGGACGGAAAGCCTGGGCGCAAAGCCTGGGCGCAAAGCCTGGGCGGAAAGCCTGGGCGCAAAGCCTGGGCGGAAAGCCTGGGCGCAAAGCCTGGGCGCAAAGCCTGGGCGCAAAGCCTGGACGCAAAGCCTGGGCGGAGAGCCTGGACGCAAAGCCTGGGCGGAGAGCCTGGACGCAAAGCCTGGGCGCGAAGCCTGGGCGCAAAGCCTGGGCGCAAACGTGGCGCAAAACGTGGGCGCAAAGCCTGGAGGCAAAGCCTGGGCGCAAAGCCTGGGCGCAGAGCCTGGGCGCAAAGCCTGGGCGCAAAGCCGAGAGATGTCACGAATGCCATCCAGCACTTGCGGAATGCCGCCGAGAAAGCATCTCTCTAGATATGGTGACGGAGCGGTGGATCGTCCACCCTGGCACGAGAGAGAGGACCCCACCTCTGCAAGATGCCCCCTGGGGGCCCACTGCGCTACTTGGGGTCGCGCGAGGTCGAGCTACTGGAGTAAGGCCCCGAATGCCCCATGTCCACGGGTTGCAGCTGATGAGGGGAAGGAGGCATCTTTCCGCAGCTGCCGTATGCCATGCTCGTAGACCATAAGACCTGGTGAAGTAAGGGACTGAGGACAAAGAATGCAGGTGAAATGGCGAATTAAAGGGCGAGAACGACCATTTGTAATGCCGCCTTCATACAGCGACAGGCGTCCACTGCAGTTGGAGCTTCGTGGGTGAAGACCACTGAGCTGGATTCGAAAATCTTTAGGTGCCGTGATTTTCCACGAACATGTGTTGTCCCTCGATGAAGAGGAAGACGGACTGATACTAGAACTGTCACGTGGTGCTTTTCGGGAGAACAAATCCATAGTTCATGTATTAGCTACGGCAGAAATACGTTTATTTTTGTCGACAGAAAGATCCAGAATTACATATACGTTATTTAATAAAATTCATACATCAAACCGTATAACTGTAAAATTATAGTTACATCAACTAGATCTCTTGGGACCTTATAAAAAAATGAAAATTCTTTCTTGAGAATCTCGAAAACGTCGACTTTTCTACCAGCAGTGGTCTCTTGAAAGGTGAGGCTCAATGACGAGAAAAGTTGCGCAGCTACATCTAAGCGTTTCAAACCTCCTCCTTTATCCTGTGTCCCCACCCCTTCCATCAATTCTTTCCATTAAAAAGATGTATGAACGAAGGAATGAATTAATTAACGAAAAAGTGATTGAACGAACGAACAAATGAATGAATGAATAAATGAATGAATAAATGAACGAATGACCGAATGAACGAACGAATGAACGAACGAATGAACAAACGAACAAACGAACGAATAAATGAATGAATAAAGTTGTACGGACTACCAGTCTTTTAGACTACGAGGCCACGGATGACGAAAAATCAAGAAGGCAGCCAAACACGTAAAAGCAAGTCCAGTAAGTAGCTCCTGTTACGAATGGGGCTCTTTATCTCCCATTCAAGAGAGATCGGTCTAGGGGTTTTTCTTACCGTTCCATAACATTCTCTTTTCATTCCATGCAATGCAAGTGAACAAGACAGTACAGAGGAGAAAGTGTGAGTTTGACTTTAAAGATGACCTTTAATAATACAAATGAAATGATAATTCTTAATATAACTAACTTAAGGTATCAAAAGGTAAGGTTTAGCCAGCCAGCCTTTGAAATACGACACTTATCTGATTGCGTCAGACTCTGCTGACCGCCGTTGAACGTAGTGTCTTTCTGATAGGGGTGAGGAAACGGTGGGTCACTAGTTGGGTGATTTAAGCCGGGTCAGGGCTCGTTGAAGCGTGAGGCTGGTGGAAGGGAGGGTTCCATCAATCATCTCCCCTCCGAGCTGGAGCGTGGGGTAGGTCAGGCGAGGCTTGGGTAGGCCGGCCTGGACTCTAGTGGGCAGTTTCATCATCATGTCGATTTTGCGTGGGGCGGGCGTTGAGGCTTGAACCGTGGTCAGGCGTGGGTCGGGGCGCGGTCAGGTCTAATCAGGCATGACTGCCTGATGCTCTCTCGGCTGGGCGGCGGATTCGCATTCCGTCCCCGTCTGGTTGACCTCCAGCGCTTTCTGTCGCACGGTCAGGTGCGGCGGGCAGGTGTGGCGCGAGGTGTTGGGGAGAAGAGAGAGAGAGAGGGTCGGGGAGGAATTTTATAGATGCGCTCAGTGTCCAGTGCTGACCAATCGCTCTCCAGACGCCATCTTGCCCTCGTCACGAGACCCTGGTCATGGGACCTTGTTTACAAGCTGAATTCTTTTGTCACCTCTGGTCACGAGATGTGGATCACGCGACCTGCATCACGAGGCCGGCGTCACGAGACTGGGTCCCTTTGTCTACACACACTGACCAGTCCTATTTTTGGCACAGGCCCTACGCAGTAGAAACGTCCACATTTCCTTTGTCCTTTTCAAAACCTTCCCACCCTGACACAATTTCCTAACTGCTGGCTGGGTTATCTAAAGGCTAGATTTGAGAACTGGCTGGCTCATAAGCTATTCATTTAACTAACTTACAACAAAATATCTTCATTCGTCACACCTCCACACCTAAAAGTCGTGAATTACAGGGGATTTGGAATTCACGATGAGTGGGCAAATATATATATTGAATCAACTTAAGCAAAAGCTCTCTATTCATGACATCCCTACACCTAATGTCGTGAATTACAGGGGATTTGGAATTCACGATGGGGGGTGTTAAATGATTAGTTAACACATCATTTGTCTACTTCATGTAAAGTTATAACTTTCTCTGACAGTTACACACTTTCTGAATAACTATCCATGGTGAATACATCAATACAGTGGCATGCAAAGACAAAAGGGGAAACACAGGAGGATAGACACATGTTTGCTTCTACCTGTGAAAGGTTACATATGTCTCTGGTCGTCGTCGTCAGCTAGTGAACTATAGGTCTAGTCAGACAGACATATCCATTTTCTCGTTCCCATTCGACCATTCCTCCACGTTCGGACTTCTCTTCTTCCGTTTCTTCCATTCACGCCATCTTCTCCCTCTCTGCTTTGCCTCGTCGGGACAGTCATTAACAGGCACTGTCCACCCGCCACCTGGGGTCTTAATGGGCTCGGCACTTTCCATCCCTGTCTCTACACAAGATTCAGTTTTTGACTCTATCTTTGACTCTGTCTTTAACTCTGTCTCTGACTCTGTTTTTGACTCTGTCTTTAACTATGTCTCTGACTCTGTTTTTGACTCTGTCGTGGACTCTGTCTTTAACTCTGTCTCTGACTCTGTTTTTGACTCTGTCTTTAACCCTGTCTCTGACTCTGTTTTTGACTCTGTCTTGGGCTCTGTCTTTAACTCTGTCTCTGACTCTGTTTTTGACTCTGTCTTTAACTCTGTCTCTGACTCTGTTTTTGACTCTGTCGTGGACTCTGTCTTTAACTCTGTCTCTGACTCTGTTTTTGACTCTGTCTTTAACTCTGTCTCTGACTCTGTTTTTGACTCTGTCTTGGACTCATGATTAAGCCTCTGTCACACCTCCAGACAACTGTCCTAACACACGGAAGTGGACAACACAGGCATTACATCATACTGGGAAGGTGCGCAGGGTAACCTCATCCCCTCAGGAGCAAAGAGAGCGGGTCCCAGACGGACCATGCCTTCGCCCTCAGTCTCTCTGGGTGTGAGGCACCCCCTCCACGCAGCCGACCACTAACTGACTCACAACTCCAGTCAACACGCCACACACACACGCTGGCGTTTGACAATAGCATCAGCTGCCTATACACTCCAACAGAACTAGCGCAACCACAGTTGGCTATTCATACACACAATCGTCCCACACGGAAAAACGTTGGAAGTAAACAGACGGCACACTGACCTAACTCAACAACATCCGGTCTATCAACACACATGTCCTAGACATTGTTACACCGGACAAAGTCTACAAAACTGGAATGAGTCAACAACAGCCGCTCAGGCTTTCCACTGTTGCTAAGGAAATGCTAATCACTCTACCAAGTGAACTAATCTCTGTACACAACACAGAGCAGCTACACACACGTCCTGTGCTGCAGCAGCATCCTAGCAACTTCACACATCACATGTGAACTCCTAATAAACCATCTTCCCTACAGGAAGAGAAAACCTGCCCTAAGCAGTTTATTCTAGGATTTCTCTGACTAACTTCCTTTCCCACTAAGGAATAGTCAATCTAAACAATAAGACATTGGCCCTATCAACCAAAACATGTCTCTACTCAAATATCCTAGAAATAGCTCGAATAGCACTTAACTCAATAAGTCTATCAGGATTGCCCAGCCGGGCGAAATCCCCTACACTAACTCAGCCACAGGTGAGTCCACTATGGCTCCCACTCAGCCCAATAGGAAAGACCTTCACCTTTTGATCAGCACGATCACACACAGTGGCACACTCCCTTACCTCACGTCTTTCACACAGACTAGATACTTGCTCACTCATGCAGTCACGCCTGAGCACGCATGACCACACTCTCGAACTATGTCTCACTCCCAACATCCTGTGGGTAACAATAAGCACATAGCATAAAACAGGACTACATCCTATAGCAAGTCTACAACGAGAACTAATCTGACAACAATTCTTTCTTTGTGGCTTTACTTAGGATTTGTACATCTACGTTTGTGATAAAATTCGTGACTGTGTCCATGACTTATCTTCAAACTCAGCTAAGGTTGTCCAAAATTCTAATTCTTAACTGTCATCACCTAAGCAAAAGTGTCACGTCGATTGTCAGTCTGATCAGTACACAATGAAATGCATGAGCTCCTTTCACAGGTAAGCAAGTCAAAGTAACAGAGTTGACAACACAATCTTTCGTTCAGAAACACAGCTCGCTCACTCCTTTCCAATAGGTCAGTATTCTAGAAAAACAGTTTCTCACAGCTCAAATTTCTATTACAGTGGATGGAATGATTGATTCAAATCTCTTATGAATATTTCAACCGTTACAACGTTTTACTAATTGTTCAAAATCTCGGACTGAGCTACCCAATTGTTACGAACGGGGCTCTTTATCTCCCATTCAAGAGAGATCGGTCTAGGGGTTTTTCTTACCGTTCCATAACATTCTCTTTTCATTCCATGCAATGCAAGTGAACAAGACAGTACAGAGGAGAAAGTGTGAGTTTGACTTTAAAGATGACCTTTAATAATACAAATGAAATGATAATTCTTAATATAACTAACTTAAGGTATCAAAAGGTAAGGTTTAGCCAGCCAGCCTTTGAAATACGACACTTATCTGATTGCGTCAGACTCTGCTGACCGCCGTTGAACGTAGTGTCTTTCTGATAGGGGTGAGGAAACGGTGGGTCACTAGTTGGGTGATTTATAGCCGGGTCAGGGCTCGTTGAAGCGTGAGGCTGGTGGAAGGGAGGGTTCCATCAATCATCTCCCCTCCGAGCTGGAGCGTGGGGTAGGTCAGGCGAGGCTTGGGTAGGCCGGCCTGGACTCTAGTGGGCTGTTTCATCATCATGTCGATTTTGCGTGGGGCGGGCGTTGAGGCTTGAACCGTGGTCAGGCGTGGGTCGGGGCGCGGTCAGGTCTAATCAGGCATGACTGCCTGATGCTCTCTCGGCTGGGCGGCGGATTCGCATTCCGTCCCCGTCTGGTTGACCTCCAGCGCTTTCCGTCGCACGGTCAGGTGCGGCGGGCAGGTGTGGCGCGAGGTGTTGGTGAGAAGAGAGAGAGAGAGGGTCGGGGAGGAATTTATAGATGCGCTCAGTGTCCAGTGCTGACCAATCGCTCTCCAGACGCCATCTTGCCCTCGTCACGAGACCTCTGGTCATGGGACCTTGTTTACAAGCTGAATTCTTTTGTCTCCTCTGGTCACGAGATGTGGATCACGCGACCTGCATCACGAGGCCGGCGTCACGAGACTGGGTCCCTTTGTCTACACACACTGACCAGTCCTATTTTTGGCACAGGCCCTACGCAGTAGAAACGTCCACATTTCCTTTGTCCTTTTCAAAACCTTCCCACCCTGACACAATTTCCTAACTGCTGGCTGGGTTATCTAAAGGCTAGATTTGAGAACTGGCTGGCTCATAAGCTATTCATTTAACTAACTTACAACAAAATATCTTCATTCGTCACACCTCCACACCTAAAAGTCGTGAATTACAGGGGATTTGGAATTCACGATGAGTGGGCAAATATATATATTGAATCAACTTAAGCAAAAGCTCTCTATTCATGACACTCCCTACTTATTAGTCTCTCATGAATCAAGTGGCAAGTCCAGTAAGTAGCTCCCTACCTATTAGTCTCTCACGAATCAAGTGGCAAGTCCAGTGAGTAGCTCCCTACTTATTAGTCTCTCATGAATCAAGTGGCAAGTCCAGTAAGTAGCTCCCTACTTATTAGTCTCTCACGAATCAAGTGGCAAGTCCAGTAAGTAGCTCCCTACTTATTAGTCTCTCATGAATCAAGTGGCAAGTCCAGTAAGTAGCTCCCTACTTATTAGTCTCTCATGAATCAAGTGGCAAGTCCAGTAAGTAGCTCCCTACTTATTAGTCTCTCATGAATCAAGTGGCAAGTCCAGTAAGTAGCTCCCTACTTATTAGTCTCTCATGAATCAAGTGGCAAGTCCAGTAAGTAGCTCCCTACTTATTAGTCTCTCATGAATCAAGTGGCAAGTCCAGTAAGTAGCTCCCTACTTATTAGTCTCTCATGAATCAAGTGGCAAGTCCAGTAAGTAGCTCCCTACTTATTAGTCTCTCATGAATCAAGTGGCAAGTCCAGTAAGTAGCTCCCTACTTATTAGTCTCTCACGAATCAAGTGGCAAGTCCAGTAAGTAGCTCCCTACTTATTAGTCTCTCATGAATCAAGTGGCAAGTCCAGTAAGTAGCTCCCTACTTATTAGTCTCTCATGAATCAAGTGGCAAGTCCAGTAAGTAGCTCCCTACTTATTAGTCTCTCACGAATCAAGTGGCAAGTCCAGTAAGTAGCTCCCTACTTATTAGTCTCTCATGAATCAAGTGGCAAGTCCAGTAAGTAGCTCCCTACTTATTAGTCTCTCATGAATCAAGTGGCAAGTCCAGTAAGTAGCTCCCTACTTATTAGTCTCTCATGAATCAAGTGGCAAGTCCAGTAAGTAGCTCCCTACTTATTAGTCTCTCACGAATCAAGTGGCAAGTCCAGTAAGTAGCTCCCTACTTATTAGTCTCTCATGAATCAAGTGGCAAGTCCAGTAAGTAGCTCCCTACTTATTAGTCTCTCATGAATCAAGTGGCAAGTCCAGTAAGTAGCTCCCTACTTATTAGTCTCTCATGAATCAAGTGGCAAGTCCAGTAAGTAGCTCCCTACTTATTAGTCTCTCATGAATCAAGTGGCAAGTCCAGTAAGTAGCTCCCTACTTATTAGTCTCTCATGAATCAAGTGGCAAGTCCAGTAAGTAGCTCCCTACTTATTAGTCTCTCATGAATCAAGTGGCAAGTCCAGTAAGTAGCTCCCTACTTATTAGTCTCTCATGAATCAAGTGGCAAGTCCAGTAAGTAGCTCCCTACTTATTAGTCTCTCACGAATCAAGTGGCAAGTCCAGTAAGTAGCTCCCTACTTATTAGTCTCTCATGAATCAAGTGGCAAGTCCAGTGAGTAGCTCCCTACTTATTAGTCTCTCATGAATCAAGTGGCAAGTCCAGTAAGTAGCTCCCTACTTATTAGTCTCTCACGAATCAAGTGGCAAGTCCAGTAAGTAGCTCCCTACTTATTAGTCTCTCATGAATCAAGTGGCAAGTCCAGTAAGTAGCTCCCTACTTATTAGTCTCTCATGAATCACGTGGCAAGTCCAGTAAGTAGCTCCCTACTTATTAGTCTCTCATGAATCAAGTGGCAAGTCCAGTAAGTAGCTCCCTACTTATTAGTCTCTCACGAATCAAGTGGCAAGTCCAGTACGTAGCTCCCTACTTATTAGTCTCTCATGAATCAAGTGGCAAGTCTAGTGAGTAGCTCCCTACTTATTAGTCTCTCATGAATCAAGTGGCAAGTCCAGTAAGTAGCTCCCTACTTATTAGTCTCTCACGAATCAAGTGGCAAGTCCAGTAAGTAGCTCCCTACTTATTAGTCTCTCATGAATCACGTGGCAAGTCCAGTAAGTAGCTCCCTACTTATTAGTCTCTCATGAATCACGTGGCAAGTCCAGTAAGTAGCTCCCTACTTATTAGTCTCTCCGAATCAAGTGGCAAGTCTATTATGTAGCTCCCTACTTATTAGTCTCTCACGAATCAAGTGCCAAGTCCAGTAAGTAGCTCCCTACTTATTAGTCTCTCATGAATCAAGTGGCAAGTCCAGTAAGTAGCTCCCTACTTATTAGTCTCTCACGAATCAAGTGGCAAGTCCAGTAAGTAGCTCCCTACTTATTAGTCTCTCACGAATCACGTGGCAAGTCCAGTAAGTAGCTCCCTACTTATTAGTCTCTCACGAATCAAGTGGCAAGTCCAGTAAGTAGCTCCCTACTTATTAGTCTCTCATGAATCAAGTGGCAAGTCCAGTAAGTAGCTCCCTACATATTAGTCTCTCACGAATCACGTGGGAAGACGCGGTGTGTCAACTCTTGCCTCCAGCCCACAGGGGAATGCGAAAATGAGGAAGTTTTTGAATACTTTTAATTGCATAGGTTTTGAACGTTTACATTATGAAATGATGTTCATGTACTCGTCATCCTTACATAAATACAGAACGTTAAAATAGCAAGAAGGCGACTAATTTGTTTGAGTTTGTTTAGTCACCTCGTGTTTCATCCATTAATGTATCTGATATCTGTGATCCATCTCGTAAAAATATGTCTGCCGTCAAAAGAATATAAAGGCGCTGTGTAGAGAAAACAGATTACAGGTTTTAACTGGACTTTCCATTTCTGCAGCATGTATTTAAGCATGATGGATGAAAGTTTCACAGCTCCGAGCATCGCAGTTCATGCCACGCAAACACAACATGACCACAACACACTACTGTCGTGCTGTGTGCTTCAGTCTCATTTGAAACTCAACGCAGCTCTAGATTAAAGTTAAACACAATTTCTTCTTTGAGACATTTCCATAACAAGCGGCCAGACGTCCTGCTCAGCTTTCCTTCCATATTCATAGGAACAACTCTCCCCAAGTAGGACAGAAACATTCTCACAGGGGCAGATGGTGGAGAGAGCGAGGAGACACCATGTACAGTGGCAATGCAGGGGCAGATGGTGGAGAGAGCGAGGAGACACCATGTACAGTGGCAATGCAGGGGCAGATGGTGGAGAGAGCGAGGAGACACCATGTACAGTGGCAATGCAGGGGCAGATGGTGGAGAGCGAGGAGACACCATGTAGAGTGGCAATGCAGGGGCAGATGGAGGAGAGAGCGAGGAGACACGATGTAGAGTGGCAATGCAGGGGCAGATGGTGGAGAGAGCGAGGAGACACCATGTAGAGTGGCAATGCAGGGGCAGATGGTGGAGACAGCGAGGAGACACCATGTAGAGTGGCAATGCAGGGGCAGATGGTGGAGACAGCGAGGAGACACGATGTAGAGTGGCAATGCAGGGGCAGATGGTGGAGAGAGCGAGGAGACACCATGTAGAGTGGCAATGCAGGGGCAGATGGAGGAGAGAGCGAGGAGACACGATGTAGAGTGGCAATGCAGGGGCAGATGGTGGAGAGAGCGAGGAGACACCATGTACAGTGGCAATGCAGGGGCAGATGGTGGAGAGAGCGAGGAGACACCATGTAGAGTGGCAATGCAGGGGCAGATGGTGGTGAGAGAGAGGAGACACTATGTAGAGTGGCAATGCAGGGGCAGATGGTGGAGAGAGCGAGGAGACACCATGTAGAGTGGCAATGCAGGGGCAGATGGTGGAGACAGCGAGGAGACACGATGTAGAGTGGCAATGCAGGGGCAGATGGTGGAGAGAGCGAGGAGACACCATGTAGAGTGGCAATGCAGGGGCAGATGGTGGAGACAGCGAGGAGACACTATGTAGAGTGGCAATGCAGGGGCAGATGGTGGAGACAGCGAGGAGACACGATGTAGAGTGACAATGCAGGGGCAGATGGTGGAGAGAGCGAGGAGACACGATGTAGAGTGGCAATGCAGGGGCAGATGGTGGAGAGAGCGAGGAGACACGATGTACAGTGGCAATGCAGGGGCAGATGGTGGAGAGAGCGAGGAGACACCATGTACAGTGGCAATGCAGGGGCAGATGGTGGAGAGAGCGAGGAGACACCATGTACAGTGGCAATGCAGGGGCAGATGGTGGAGAGAGCGAGGAGACACGATGTAGAGTGGCAATGCAGGGGCAGATGGTGGAGAGAGCGAGGATACACGATGTAGAGTGGCAATGCAGGGGCAGATGGTGGAGAGAGCGAGGAGACACCATGTAGAGTGGCAATGCAGGGGCAGATGGTGGAGAGAGCGAGGAGACACCATGTACAGTGGCAATGCAGGGGCAGATGGTGGAGAGAGCGAGGAGACACCATGTAGAGTGGCAATGCAGGGGCAGATGGTGGAGAGAGCGAGGAGACACCATGTAGAGTGGCAATGCAGGGGCAGATGGTGGAGAGAGCGAGGAGACACCATGTAGAGTGGCAATGCAGGGGCAGATGGTGGAGAGAGCGAGGAGACACCATGTAGAGTGGCAATGCAGGGGCAGATGGTGGAGAGAGCGAGGAGACACCATGTAGAGTGGCAATGCAGGGGCAGATGGTGGAGAGAGCGAGGAGACACCATGTAGAGTGGCAATGCAGGGGCAGATGGTGGAGAGAGCGAGGAGACACGATGTAGAGTGGCAATGCAGGGGCAGATGGTGGAGAGAGCGAGGAGACACCATGTAGAGTGGCAATGCAGGGGCAGATGGTGGAGAGAGCGAGGAGACACCATGTAGAGTGGCAATGCAGGGGCAGATGGTGGAGAGAGCGAGGAGACACCATGTAGAGTGGCAATGCAGGGGCAGATGGTGGAGAGAGCGAGGAGACACCATGTAGAGTGGCAATGCAGGGGCAGATGGTGGAGAGAGCGAGGAGACACCATGTAGAGTGGCAATGCAGGGGCAGATGGTGGAGAGAGCGAGGAGACACCATGTAGAGTGGCAATGCAGGGGCAGATGGTGGAGAGAGCGAGGAGACACCATGTACAGTGGCAATGCAGGGGCAGATGGTGGAGAGAGCGAGGAGACACCATGTAGAGTGGCAATGCAGGGGCAGATGGTGGAGAGAGCGAGGAGACACCATGTACAGTGGCAATGCAGGGGCAGATGGTGGAGAGAGCGAGGAGACACGATGTACAGTGGCAATGCAGGGGCAGATGGTGGAGAGAGCGAGGAGACACCATGTAGAGTGGCAATGCAGGGGCAGATGGTGGAGAGAGCGAGGAGACACCATGTAGAGTGGCAATGCAGGGGCAGATGGTGGAGAGAGCGAGGAGACACGATGTAGAGTGGCAATGCAGGGGCAGATGGTGGAGAGAGCGAGGAGACACCATGTAGAGTGGCAATGCAGGGGCAGATGGTGGAGAGAGCGAGGAGACACCATGTAGAGTGGCAATGCAGGGGCAGATGGTGGAGAGAGCGAGGAGACACCATGTAGAGTGGCAATGCAGGGGCAGATGGTGGAGAGAGCGAGGAGACACCATGTAGAGTGGCAATGCAGGGGCAGATGGTGGAGAGAGCGAGGAGACACGATGTAGAGTGGCAATGCAGGGGCAGATGGTGGAGAGAGCGAGGAGACACCTATGTAGAGTGGCAATGCAGGGGCAGATGGTGGAGAGAGCGAGGAGACACGATGTAGAGTGGCAATGCAGGGGCAGATGGTGGAGAGAGCGAGGAGACACCATGTAGAGTGGCAATGCAGGGGCAGATGGTGGAGAGAGCGAGGAGACACCATGTAGAGTGGCAATGCAGGGGCAGATGGTGGAGAGAGCGAGGAGACACCATGTAGAGTGGCAATGCAGGGGCAGATGGTGGAGAGAGCGAGGAGACACCATGTAGAGTGGCAATGCAGGGGCAGATGGTGGAGAGAGCGAGGAGACACCATGTAGAGTGGCAATGCAGGGGCAGATGGTGGAGAGAGCGAGGAGACACCATGTAGAGTGGCAATGCAGGGGCAGATGGTGGAGAGAGCGAGGAGACACCATGTAGAGTGGCAATGCAGGGGCAGATGGTGGAGAGAGCGAGGAGACACCATGTAGAGTGGCAATGCAGGGGCAGATGGTGGAGAGAGCGAGGAGACACCATGTAGAGTGGCAATGCAGGGGCAGATGGTGGAGAGAGCGAGGAGACACCATGTAGAGTGGCAATGCAGGGGCAGATGGTGGAGAGAGCGAGGAGACACCATGTAGAGTGGCAATGCAGGGGCAGATGGTGGAGAGAGCGAGGAGACACCATGTAGAGTGGCAATGCAGGGGCAGATGGTGGAGAGAGCGAGGAGACACCATGTAGAGTGGCAATGCAGGGGCAGATGGTGGAGAGAGCGAGGAGACACCATGTAGAGTGGCAATGCAGGGGCAGATGGTGGAGAGAGCGAGGAGACACCATGTAGAGTGGCAATGCAGGGGCAGATGGTGGAGAGAGCGAGGAGACACCATGTAGAGTGGCAATGCAGGGGCAGATGGTGGAGAGAGCGAGGAGACACCATGTAGAGTGGCAATGCAGGGGCAGATGGTGGAGAGAGCGAGGAGACACCATGTACAGTGGCAATGCAGGGGCAGATGGTGGAGAGAGCGAGGAGACACCATGTAGAGTGGCAATGCAGGGGCAGATGGTGGAGAGAGCGAGGAGACACCATGTAGAGTGGCAATGCAGGGGCAGATGGTGGAGAGAGCGAGGAGACACCATGTAGAGTGGCAATGCAGGGGCAGATGGTGGAGAGAGCGAGGAGACACCATGTAGAGTGGCAATGCAGGGGCAGATGGTGGAGAGAGCGAGGAGACACCATGTAGAGTGGCAATGCAGGGGCAGATGGTGGAGAGAGCGAGGAGACACCATGTAGAGTGGCAATGCAGGGGCAGATGGTGGAGAGAGCGAGGAGACACCATGTAGAGTGGCAATGCAGGGGCAGATGGTGGAGAGAGCGAGGAGACACCATGTAGAGTGGCAATGCAGGGGCAGATGGTGGAGAGAGCGAGGAGACACCATGTAGAGTGGCAATGCAGGGGCAGATGGTGGAGAGAGCGAGGAGACACCATGTAGAGTGGCAATGCAGGGGCAGATGGTGGAGAGAGCGAGGAGACACCATGTAGAGTGGCAATGCAGGGGCAGATGGTGGAGAGAGCGAGGAGACACCATGTAGAGTGGCAATGCAGGGGCAGATGGTGGAGAGAGCGAGGAGACACCATGTAGAGTGGCAATGCAGGGGCAGATGGTGGAGAGAGCGAGGAGACACCATGTAGAGTGGCAATGCAGGGGCAGATGGTGGAGAGAGCGAGGAGACACCATGTAGAGTGGCAATGCAGGGGCAGATGGTGGAGAGAGCGAGGAGACACCATGTAGAGTGGCAATGCAGGGGCAGATGGTGGAGAGAGCGAGGAGACACCATGTAGAGTGGCAATGCAGGGGCAGATGGTGGAGAGAGCGAGGAGACACCATGTAGAGTGGCAATGCAGGGGCAGATGGTGGAGAGAGCGAGGAGACACCATGTAGAGTGGCAATGCAGGGGCAGATGGTGGAGAGAGCGAGGAGACACCATGTAGAGTGGCAATGCAGGGGCAGATGGTGGAGAGAGCGAGGAGACACCATGTAGAGTGGCAATGCAGGGGCAGATGGTGGAGAGAGCGAGGAGACACCATGTAGAGTGGCAATGCAGGGGCAGATGGTGGAGAGAGCGAGGAGACACCATGTAGAGTGGCAATGCAGGGGCAGATGGTGGAGAGAGCGAGGAGACACCATGTAGAGTGGCAATGCAGGGGCAGATGGTGGAGAGAGCGAGGAGACACCATGTACAGTGGCAATGCAGGGGCAGATGGTGGAGAGAGCGAGGAGACACCATGTAGAGTGGCAATGCAGGGGCAGATGGTGGAGAGAGCGAGGAGACACCATGTAGAGTGGCAATGCAGGGGCAGATGGTGGAGAGAGCGAGGAGACACCATGTAGAGTGGCAATGCAGGGGCAGATGGTGGAGAGAGCGAGGAGACACCATGTAGAGTGGCAATGCAGGGGCAGATGGTGGAGAGAGCGAGGAGACACCATGTAGAGTGGCAATGCAGGGGCAGATGGTGGAGAGAGCGAGGAGACACCATGTAGAGTGGCAATGCAGGGGCAGATGGTGGAGAGAGCGAGGAGACACCATGTAGAGTGGCAATGCAGGGGCAGATGGTGGAGAGAGCGAGGAGACACCATGTAGAGTGGCAATGCAGGGGCAGATGGTGGAGAGAGCGAGGAGACACCATGTAGAGTGGCAATGCAGGGGCAGATGGTGGAGAGAGCGAGGAGACACCATGTAGAGTGGCAATGCAGGGGCAGATGGTGGAGAGAGCGAGGAGACACCATGTAGAGTGGCAATGCAGGGGCAGATGGTGGAGAGAGCGAGGAGACACCATGTAGAGTGGCAATGCAGGGGCAGATGGTGGAGAGAGCGAGGAGACACCATGTAGAGTGGCAATGCAGGGGCAGATGGTGGAGAGAGCGAGGAGACACCATGTAGAGTGGCAATGCAGGGGCAGATGGTGGAGAGAGCGAGGAGACACGATGTAGAGTGGCAATGCAGGGGCAGATGGTGGAGAGAGCGAGGAGACACCATGTAGAGTGGCAATGCAGGGGCAGATGGTGGAGAGAGCGAGGAGACACCATGTAGAGTGGCAATGCAGGGGCAGATGGTGGAGAGAGCGAGGAGACACCATGTAGAGTGGCAATGCAGGGGCAGATGGTGGAGAGAGCGAGGAGACACCATGTAGAGTGGCAATGCAGGGGCAGATGGTGGAGAGAGCGAGGAGACACCATGTAGAGTGGCAATGCAGGGGCAGATGGTGGAGAGAGCGAGGAGACACCATGTAGAGTGGCAATGCAGGGGCAGATGGTGGAGAGAGCGAGGAGACACCATGTAGAGTGGCAATGCAGGGGCAGATGGTGGAGAGAGCGAGGAGACACCATGTAGAGTGGCAATGC
>JAWQFJ010016652.1:10000-30000 GCA_034096865.1 Theodoxus fluviatilis | reverse complement strand
TCTACCCCATACGTCAGCAGGCAACATCCTTCTTCCGCTTCCCGACAGTCTCATCCCCACGAACCCGGCGGGAAAAGTGGAAGTTCCTTGCAAGCCTGAGGACCTGGCGCACACACCGACGGGAGAGATCCTAGTCGCCCTGGACGACTGTCAGCTCAGGACGAACGCGGACGGCCAGGTGATGGTTCCCTTCAAGGAGGAAGAGCTCACGCTTTCCCCATGCAAAGAACATTACTTAGTCCCCCACAGACCAGACCAGCTTCGATGCGGCGACAACGGCGTGGTATTCGTCCCTACCGAGTCGAAGGATTTGTCCAGAGACGATCTGGGCAGAATTCTTGTTCCTGCTCGAGACTCTGTGGTTCCCCGGTCTTCCTCTGGCATGATTCTCGGCCACTACATGGACACCGATCTGAAGCGAACAAAGTCTGGGCACCTGATCATCCCGTACGAAGAAGGCGACCTGGACATCACACCTACGGGTCAGTTTCTCATTCCCAGGCACGAGGACGACGTTCCCAGAGATGACGCGGGTCGCTTCCTCATCCCTGTGGACAAGAGGAGAGTGGAACACACTTCGTATGGTATCATTCTTGTCCCCTTCAACAGAGGGCAGCTCCTCAGAACCGAGTCTGGTAGGGTCTTCCACACACTGCGCGTGAAGGAACTGCCATGCGACGAGTCCGGCTACCTTCTTGCTCCGTTCGACGTTACAGACCTACCCAAAGACCCTCGCGGTTCTTCGCTGGTCCCGTTCCCTCTTCGTTCACTCCAAAGAACCGAGTCTCATAGGGCTTTGGTTCCTCTGGACGAGAAGAGACTGTCCAGGACACCATCCGGAAAGAGGTTATTAGTGCCGTTCTACGAGGGCAACGTCGAGCGGACCGCCATGGGAAGAGCCTTCAGCACTGACAGGGAAGGAAACTACTTGGTTCCAATCAAGAAGGAAGTGGTCAAGAGAACTTCCTCTGGAAGGCTTATGGTTCCCTACAAGGAAAGCACCGAGGTTGTCACGGAGAGAGGATCCACACTGCGACCCATAGTGGATTACTGTCTCGCCAGAACCACGTCGGAAACTGCTTTGGTCGAGTACGACTCCAGCAGCCTCGCTCTGACCTCCACAGGAGACTACCTGGTCCCCTACGAGGAAGGCAGAGTGAGGAGGTGTGAGTCAGGAACGGTGCTCTCCCCAAGGGGAGATTCCTCTTGCTTTCTGGACCGCGTGGCCAAGTCAGTTCTGTGGCAGACCTACTCCCAGGACAAGATCTCCACGACTCCTTCCGGTCATGTCCTCGTCCCCTTTAAGGACGACTCCATGCTCCGACTGGGCGACCGCACCTACAGACCCTTGCCAATCAAGCTCAGGCGGGACAGCAGTGGGCAGCTCTGCGTGGAGCACGAGGACAAGAATCTGCCCAGGGACCTTCAAGGAAACGTCATGGTCCCCTTCGAGGAGGTCAAGCTCAAGTACCCCGTGAAGAGAAGAAGGCCCCGCATCTTCGACTACATAGCCAAAAGTAGGATGAAGACGGGCGGCCAGCCCATGCAGAGAAGGCGCTCGCCGAGGAAGAGAGACAAAATCCAGGCGTCTCCCTCAGGAACGCTGCTGGTGGCTCGGTCTCCCGAAGACCTTCACAGGACCCTGGACGGCCGCGTTCTGGTCCCCTTCGATATTGGAGAGTCGCGGGAGACCCCCACTGGAGAGACGTTGGTGCCCTGTCTGCAGGACAGAGAGGACTTGGTCATGTACACGCCGTCAGGCCACCTCTTCATCCCCTACAGCAACACTGAGCTGCGGCGAACGGGATCGGGTCAATACCTCGTTCCCTACGTTCCTGGCGATCTTGTCACAATGCACAACTCTCTGACTCGAGTGATCAGTCTACTGGAGAATCAGGTCGTCTACCGCTACAACGACGACGAGGAAGTCTTCGAGCTGGCTCTGAACGTTGCCCTGGGCGAACAAGCAAAATTCGAGGAAGTGTCTGAACATTCCTCGGACGAAGAGCTCAATGAACAGCTCAAGGCCATTATGGAGAGAAAGCAGAGCGCCCTTACGACGCCGCAGAAACTCGACCTGGAAGCTTTGATGCCCGCGTGGCGGAAAATCTTGCGGGAGAGGAGAAAGAAAGGCATCAAGCGGGTGAGGGTCGGTGTGGCCAAGACGTACGCCTGGGGGATGAAGTATAAGTCTCCGTACAGGTTCAAAGACCTTGTCGTCACCTGGAAGGAGTTCCAGAAAATCAAAGAGCGGGAGCAACAGATCATGATCGAACGCCTCAAGCAAGGATTGTCAAGGCGGATCCCAGACTACGGTGAAACCTACGTCTCCCCCTACGTGAAGGTGAGGAAAAAATCCCTGCGGAGAGACTCTCAAGAGAGCTCGCAAGGATCCCAGCCTGAAGACGAAAGCAGCGGTTTGCCCTCTGAAAGCCGACGAGTCGATGCGGTGAGGAGGAGATGGAAGATGGCGAGAGAGTGGAAGCTGGAGGATCTGACGGACGAAGGGGGAGAAAAGGTATCGAAGCGGCCAAACAGGAACTCCAAGAGGAGGTCTGCCGACATCGCAGGTCCTCGCAGTGACGACTCTTCTTCAGAGCTGGACGAGGTGGTAACTCCAGGACGTCTGAAGCAAAGGAAAAAAGTGTCGAAGAAGGCGAAGACGAGCCGAGACGACATGCCACCTGTGGAGAACTGAGAGAAGCACTGGCTCCATTCCTCTCCTTGCCATCATCCACCGTGCGTGGGCTCACATCTCCGGAACATGAATCACTACACACTGGAAAGTCAGAGAGGCAGCTGGAAAAAATGTGATGTGGTCAGTGAGGAGTGAGTGCCCGAAAGTAACCTGAGGGTGCGGGTGCAGTCCCATCCCATGTGTCTTAAGCCTCTCTCCTTCCCCTGAGAAGCTTCGACTCTGAATCAGGACTTAAATACTCACGACACTTTGCTGCCATGACATGCAGCCTCCAATAGTGGGGTCGAGGAGTGAGGAGAGACACGCACATCTTAACGTGCAGTCTCTTGTGACGGCGGGAGGAATGGAACTTTTATCATGACTCGCTGACCATTAGAAGAATGTCGAATCCTACCAGAGGGACTGATCAGACTGCCTCGAGGGGAAGACAAGTCATTCCTGTCTCTTGATTTTCAAGAATGACGAGATGTGTGATCTTCCCGAAGGGCTCTGGAATAGTTCGTGCTTGCCTGACCTGGGACTGCAGGGTAGAAGGCATACAGTGGACTGGAACTCTCCCTTTGGAACCGCTGCATGAAATGTGTTGTCTAGTCCGCATGCATGCCCGGAAAAACGATGAACACTTCCTATTGCATTGCTGTAAATTCCATGACCTAAGCACAAACTGTCTAGGAGAATATTCAAGAGGGAAGTGAAAAAGTTTCCTTTACTAAACTGATGGCATATTAGCTTAAAAAGAAAACCCGACAGGTGGCGACGTAAAAACATGTGCATAATGCATTGCAGAGGCGATATTGCCAACCTCTCCATAGGCAAGACAAGTTGCGTTTAGGACTGAGATATATTTGTTCCTGAAATTATATTCATAGAACTTTCTACATTTATGTTACCGCATTTTATATTGTGCACATGTTGGATAACCTATTATGGGCAGCTGGCCTCAATCAAAGAAAAAATCTTACATCTGAAGTCCGTAGTCCCTTTGGTGCTGTTACTCGAGCTTCTGAAGTCCCCTTGGCGCTGATACTAAAACCTCTGAAGTCCTTTGGGCACTGTTACTGGAGCCTCTGAAGTCCTTTGGGCGCTGTTACTGGAGCCTCTGAAGTCCCTTTTGATGCTGTTACTGGAGCTTCTGAAGTCCTTTTGGCGCTGTTACTGGAGCCTCTGAAGACCTTTGGGCGCTGATACTGGAACCTCTGAAGTCCCTTTTGATGCTGTTGCTGGAGCTTCTGAAGTCCTTTTGGCGCTGTTACTGGAGCCTCTGAAGTCCCTTTTGATGCTGTTACTGGAACCTCTGAAGTCCTTTGGGCACTTTTACTGGAGCCTCTGAAGTCCTTTGGGCGCTGTTACTGGAGCCTCTGAAGTCCCTTTTGATGCTGTTACTGGAACCTCTGAAGTCCTTTGGGCGCTGTTACTGGAGCCTCTGAAGTCCCTTTTGATGCTGTTGCTGGAGCTTCTGAAGTCCTTTTGGCGCTGTTACTGGAGCTTCTGAAGTCACTTTGGCGCTGTTACTGGAGCTGCTGAAGTCCCTTGGGCGGTGTTACTGGGGCATCCGAGATCCCTTTGGTGATGTTACTGGAGCTTCTGAAGTCCCTTTGGTGCGGTTACGGGGGCATCTGAAGTCCCTTTGGCACTGTTACTTGACCTGCTGAAGTCCCTTTGGCACTGTTACTGGAGCTCCTGAAGTCCCTTTGGCGTTGTTACTGGAGCTTCTGAAGTCCTTTTGGCGCTGTTACTGAAGCTTCTGAAGTCCCTTGGGCGGTGTTACTGGAGATTCTGAAGTCTCTGTGGCGCTGCTACTGGGGCATCTGAAGTCCCTGTGGCACTGTTACTGGAGCTTCTGAAGTCCCTGTGGCGCTGTTACTAGAGCTTCTGAAGTCCCTTGTACGGTGTTACTGGAGCTTCTGAAGTCCCTGTGGCGCTGCTACTGGGGCATCTGAAGTCCCTATGGCACTGTTACTCGAGCTTCTGAAGTCCCTGTGGCACTGTTACTGGAGCTTCTGAAGTCCCTTTGGCACTGTTACTGGAGCTTCTGAAGTCCCTTAAGTGGTGTTACTGGAGTTTCTAAAGTCCCTTTTGCTTTGTTACTGGAGCAAGCTCAGTTATGGCGTTCACGAGCCTCTGTTTGCTGTATTCTGCCGGCGCTCTTTCTCCTCCAGCGAGGTGGACGCTTCACAAGGGACAGCAGGTCGTTGGGGATGGTCTTGTACTATTTCCTGAAGCTCAGAAGAACTGATCTTACATCATCTTAGGTTTCCCCTGACGTTGCCTTTGTAGTGCCTGCGTGGACGGCCTGACTTCGCCTTCTTCCTTGCCTCAGTCCGCCACAGAACAGTAAATTGAAAATCGCCTCACCGACTGTTTTTATGGTCAACAGCAGGAACATGAGCAAATCTCAAATGTGCGCGTGTTTGAGACAAATGGTCACCTGTGAAATGAACCATCTCGGCGAACTCGTCTCTGTTAACGACTCGGACAATGGAATCGTTATCAAAGAAAACGATGTAATCAGTATTTGATCGAAATACACAGGTATGAATAAAAGATGCTGATTTCGCACACTCTCTCTTCAACAGTCGGATCTGACAGCAAAAATGAATCCTACTGGAACATGTGTGACTTTCATCCAACCAGTTGCCATTCTTATTTTTACTCTCTCCTACAGTTCTGATGCCGACATTTGTGCAACCGCGCTTTTAAGATTCAGTTCTCGCCACTTTCACGTGCAAGCATTGTTCTACTGGGTAAATTGCTGCCTCCTTTCCCAAGTTTTCTTTTTCGTCGTGAACCCCTTAATTTGCATACTTTTAAGAAATGATTAGTGAATGTTCTTGTAGATCTGAAGATACGAAGGATATATTTTAACATAATGAAGTCTAGGGTTTCTCGTAATCATATTGTTGATATATGTACAACCTGTCGATAACATTGTTGACCGATTCAAGCTGCTGAAAAATTTAAAATGCATTAATTTTTCTTTGTTTGTTATGAATATGGCAGAGATATCGACTTTAGGCTTATAAAAGACGTCTTAAACGTTTCTTGATTAAGAGGTCTGTAAAGTGCGTACATGCAGGAAGTTAGGAGCTCTCCTTCACATGTCCTATTTAGTTGAAATGATGCTAGTGGTACTTTAACTTCTTATACAACAGTGTTTTGCATGTTTGTGAATAAAGTTGTTACATGAGATGAGACTTCCTTTTGGAATTGAACCGTTTGATTTCGTGATGCTAATGCAGTGATCACCTATTGGGCGAGGAAAATAAATCATTTAGACTCCTGAGGGCGCTGAATATCTACTGAAACGCTAACCCGTAATCTGTCTCTAGTGAAACACTAACCCGCAATCTGTCTCTAGTGAAACACTAACCCGCAATCTGTCTCTAGTGAAACACTAACCCGCAATCTGTCTCTAGTGAAACACTAACCCGCAATCTGTCTCTAGTGAAACACTAACCCGCAATCTGTCTCTAGTGAAACACTAACCCGCAATCTGTCTCTAGTGAAACACTAACCCGCAATCTGTCTCTAGTGAAACACTAACCCGCAATCTGTCTCTAGTGAAACACTACCCGCAGGACGACTGACGAAGGACGACTGACGAAGGACGACTGACGAAGGACAAAGGACGAAGGACGATTGACGAAGGACGAAGGACGACTGACGAAGGATGAAGGACGAAGGACGACTGACGAAGGACGAAGGACGAAGGACGACTGACGAAGGACGAAGGACGACTGACGAAGGACGACTGACGAAGGACGACTGACGAAGGACGAAGGACGACTGACGAAGGACGAAGGACGACTGACGAAGGATGAAGGACGAAGGACGACTGACGAAGGACGAAGGACGAAGGACGACTGACGAAGGACGACTGACGAAGGACGACTGACGAAGGACGACTGACGAAGGACGACTGACGAAGGACGAAGGACGACTGACGAAGGACGAAGGACGACTGACGAAGGATGAAGGACGAAGGACGACTGACGAAGGACGAAGGACGAAGGACGACTGACGAAGGACGAAGGACGACTGACGAAGGACGACTGACGAAGGACGACTGACGAAGGACGAAGGACGAAGGACGACTGACGAAGGACGAAGGACGACTGACGACTGACGAAAGACGACTGACGAAGGACGACTGACGAAGGACGACTGACGAAGGACGACTGACGACTGACGAAGGACGACTGACGAAGGGCGACTGACGAAGGACGACTGACGAAGGACGACTGACGAAGGACGAAGGACGAAGGACGAAGGACGACTGACGAAGGACGACTGACGAAGGACGAAGGACGAAGGACGAAGGACGACTGACGAAGGACGAAGGACGAAGGACGACTGACGAAGGACGACTGACGAAGGACGAAGGACGAAGGACGACTGACGAAGGACGAAGGACGACTGACGAAGGACGACTGACGAAGGACGAAGGACGAAGGACGACTGACGAAGGACGACTGACGAAGGACGAAGGACGACTGACGAAGGACGACTGACGAAGGACGAAGGACGAAGGACGACTGACGAAGGACGACTGACGGAGGACGACTGACGAAGGACGAAGGACGAAGGACGAAGGACGAAGGACAAAGGACGACTGACGAAGGACGAAAGACGAAGGACGACTGACGAAGGACGAAGGACGAAGGACGACTGACGAAGGACGACTGACGAAGGACGGCTGACGAAGGACGAAGGACGAAGGACGACTGACGAAGGATGACTGACGAAGGACGACTGACGAAGGACGACTGACGAAGGACGACTGACGAAGGACGAAGGACGAAGGACGAAGGACGACTGACGAAGGACGACTGACGAAGGACGAAGGACGAAGGACGACTGACGAAGGACGAAGGACGAAGGACGACTGACGAAGGACGACTGACGAAGGACGAAGGACAAAGGACGAAGGACGACTGACGAAGGACGACTGACGAAGGACGAAGGACGAAGGACGAAGGACGACTGACGAAGGACGAAGGACGACTGACGAAGGACGACTGACGAAGGACGAAGGACGACTGACGAAGGACGACTGACGAAGGACGAAGGACGAAGGACGAAGGACGAAGGGCGACTGACGAAGGACGAAGGACGACTGACGAAGGACGACTGACGAAGGACGAAGGACGACTGACGAAGGATGACTGACGAAGGACGAAGGACGACTGACGAAGGACGACTGACGAAGGACGAAGGACGAAGGACGACTGACGAAGGACGACTGACGAAGGACGAAGGACGAAGGACGAAGGACGACTGTCGAAGGACGACTGACGAAGGACGAAGGAAGACTGACGAAGGATGACTGACGAAGGACGACTGACGAAGGGCGACTGACGAAGGACGACTGACGACGGACGAAGGACGACTGACGAAGGACGACTGACGACGGACGAAGGACGACTGACGAAGGACGACTGACGAAGGACGACTGACGAAGGACGACTGACGAAGGACGAAGGACGACTGACGAAGGACGACTGACGAAGGACGACTGACGAAGGACGAAGGACGAAGGATGACTGACGAAGGACGAAGGACGACTGACGACGGACGAAGGACGACTGACGAAGGAACACTGACGAAGGGCGACTGACGAAGGACGACTGACGAAGGGCGACTGACGAAGGACGAAGGACGAAGGACGACTGACGAAGGACGAAGGACGACTGACGACGGACGAAGGACGACTGACGAAGGAACACTGACGAAGGACGACTGACGAAGGAACACTGACGAAGGGCGACTGACGAAGGATGACTGACGAAGGGCGACTGACGAAGGGCGACTGACGAAGGGCAACTGACGAAGGACGACTGACGAAGGATGACTGACGAAGGACGACTGACGAAGGGCGACTGACCAAGGACGAAGGACGACTGACGAAGGACGACTGACGACGGACGAAGGACGACTGACGAAGGACGAAGGACGACTGACGAAGGACGACTGACGAAGGACGACTGACGAAGGGCGACTGACGAAGGACGACTGACGACGGACGAAGGACGACTGACGAAGGACGAAGGACGACTGACGAAGGACGAAGAACGAAGGACGAAGGACGACTGACGAAGGACGACTGACGAAGGACGAAGGACGAAAGACGACTGACGAAGGACGACTGACGAAGGACGACTGACGAAGGACGACTGACGAAGGACGACTGACGAAGGACGAAAGACGAAGGACGAAGGACGACTGACGAAGGACGACTGACGAAGGACGAAGGACGAAAGACGACTGACGAAGGACGAAGGACGACTGACGACTGACGAAGGACGACTGACGAAGGACGACTGACGAAGGACGAAGGACGAAGGACGACTGACGAAGGACGACTGACGAAGGACGACTGACGAAGGACGACTGACGAAGGACGACTGACGAAGGACGACTGACGAAGGACGACTGACGACTGACGAAGGACGAAGGACGACTGACGAAGGACGAAGGACGACTGACGACTGACGAAGGACGACTGACGAAGGACGAAGGACGACTGACGAAGGACGACTGACGACTGACGACTGACGAAGGACGACTGACGACTGACGAAGGACGACTGACGACTGACGAAGGACGACTGACGAAGGACGACTGACGAAGGACGACTGACGAAGGACGACTGACGACTGACGAAGGACGACTGACGAAGGACGACTGACGACTGACGAAGGACGACTGACGAAGGACGACTGACGAAGGACGAAGGACGAAGGACGACTGACGAAGGACGAAGGACGAAGGACGACTGACGAAGGACGAAAGACGAAGGACGACTGACGAAGGACGAAGGACGAAGGACGACTGACGAAGGACGACTGACGAAGGACGACTGACGAAGGACGAAGGACGAAGGACGACTGACGAAGGACGACTGACGAAGGACGACTGACGAAGGACGACTGACGAAGGACGACTGACGAAGGACGAAGGACGAAGGACGACTGACGAAGGACGAAGGACGAAGGACGACTGACGAAGGACGACTGACGAAGGACGAAGGACGAAGGACGAAGGACGACTGACGAAGGACGAAGGACGAAGGACGACTGACGAAGGACGACTGACGAAGGACGAAGGACGAAGGACGACTGACGAAGGACGAAGGACGACTGACGAAGGACGACTGACGAAGGACGAAGGACGACTGACGAAGGACGACTGACGAAGGACGAAGGACGAAGGACGACTGACGAAGGACGACTGACGAAGGACGACTGACGACGGACGAAGGACGACTGACGAAGGACGACTGACGACGGACGAAGGACGACTGACGAAGGACGACTGACGAAGGACGACTGACGAAGGACGACTGACGAAGGACGAAGGACGACTGACGAAGGACGACTGACGAAGGACGACTGACGAAGGACGAAGGACGAAGGACGACTGACGAAGGACGAAGGACGACTGACGACGGACGAAGGACGACTGACGAAGGACGACTGACGAAGGACGACTGACGAAGGACGACTGACGAAGGACGACTGACGAAGGACGACTGACGAAGGACGACTGACGAAGGACGACTGACGAAGGACGACTGACGAAGGACGACTGACGAAGGACGAAGGACGACTGACGAAGGACGACTGACGACGGACGAAGGACGACTGACGAAGGACGAAGGACGACTGACGAAGGACGACTGACGAAGGACGACTGACGAAGGACGACTGACGAAGGACGACTGACGACGGACGAAGGACGACTGACGAAGGACGAAGGACGACTGACGAAGGACGAAGACGAAGGACGAAGGACGACTGACGAAGGACGACTGACGAAGGACGAAGGACGAAAGACGACTGACGAAGGACGAAGGACGACTGACGACTGACGAAGGACGACTGACGAAGGAGGACTGACGAAGGACGAAAGACGAAGGACGAAGGACGACTGACGAAGGACGACTGACGAAGGACGAAGGACGAAGGACGACTGACGAAGGACGAAGGACGAAGGACGACTGACGAAGGACGACTGACGAAGGACGACTGACGAAGGACGACTGACGAAGGACGACTGACGAAGGACGACTGACGAAGGACGACTGACGAAGGACGACTGACGAAGGACGACTGACGAAGGACGACTGACGAAGGACGAAGGACGACTGACGAAGGACGACTGACGAAGGACGAAGGACGACTGACGACTGACGAAGGACGACTGACGAAGGACGACTGACGAAGGACGACTGACGAAGGACGAAGGACGACTGACGAAAGACGAAGGACGAAAGCCGACTGACGAGGGATGACTGACGAAGGAAGACTGACGACGGACGAAGGACGACGACGATGATGACGACAACAATGATGTTGATGATGACGACGACGACGACGACGACAATGACGATGATGATAATGATGATGACGATATTGCAAACAATGATCCTTTTCATCGTAGGAAATCTCCTGTTTTATTTAAGGCATTTATTAAGCCATTGAAATCGTACTTCATGTGAGAATCTCCACCCCTCCTCCCAAGGGGGTGGGGGTGGGGTGTGGGGGTGGGGTGGGGGTGGGGGTGGGGGTGGGGGTGGGGTGGGGTGGGGGTGGGGGTGGGGTGGGGGTGGGGTGTGGGGGTGGGGGGTGGGGGTGGGGTGGGGGTGGGGGGTGGGGGTGGGGTGGGGTGGAGGTGGGGGTGGGGGTGTGGTGGGGGTGGGGGTGGGGGTGGGGTGGGGGTGGGGTTGGGGGCAACCACAAAAGAAACCATAAGAAACACTGAGCTTTTCTCTGTAACACCAGAGATGGGTCTACGTCAGTATGTGTCAACCCGGTGTGACATGATTTTAAGTTATTTTCAACCTCAGAAACATATACTGCATAACATATTTTGAGTATTATAATCAGAAATGACCTTAAAGTGTTTAAATCTGATTATCAGAGAGCTACCTTTCTGGTGTTTAATTTAAGACGTTACTGCGGTTGGTTGTCGGTGTTTTTATCAACTTTGACGTTTCATGTTGATGTTTAAACGTTCACACCTCCCGGGTTTCTCTAGACACCAGCTTAAAGCTGGTATCAGCAGAAAGCTCCGTTGCTGGGATTTGACACCAACATATATTTTTTTAAACTTTCGAAAATGAACAATAGTTTATTTTATACTGCTCGGTAACATTTTTTCCTGCGATAACAAAAAGTAAGGGATCATCAAAAAGCAGTTTTGAGGGGGAGTCTCTTTTTTTTCCCCAAGTAAAAATCAAGACTGCAGGAAAAACACTCGAAGACTTAATTATGACTCTTTTATTTGCTGATAACACATTTAGAAATATCATCAAATGTCAGGTTGTTATTGCGAATTGCAGAATGTTTTAATAATATAAATTTCAAAGCACGGAATTAAATGAAAGGAAAAGGAATACAAAAAAACCTTGCCGATAGAATCAAACGAAGAGTAGAATGTACGTGACAAGTAAAAGCAATGCACACCATAATAAGAACATATTTTCACCTACAGTCTACAGTGTCGATTTACAAGGCCTGCGCTCACATGTTATGATCACGAAGTAGGTAGTGTGACAGGTCTTTCATAAGTAGCATGTCTAACTAATCAATAATCTACAACTAAAATTATCGGTTAATATTGGGCACAATAAAACAGATTTGAACAATAATGGAATCTATCACAAGGTTACCGTTTCTACAACTTTAAATGAGCAAGATATCAACAATGGCTGGTAATTCTGGCGCAAGGACATCCACACACAGACAGCTGCCGCGCGCATGAAAGAAACAACACAGTGGTATAGGCTTCTGCACGACAGGCGATTCATGACCTTACGAACAGGTAGCTGCATTGCCAAGCGTGGGGCCATAGTCTTACGTTAATCTCATCAAACTGACTCAAGACATATTTTGCTTTGTGTTCTCTTTAAAAGGAGAGAGGTACGTAAGCAGGGAGGGGGGTACTGAAGAAAGAAGAAGACAGAAGAGAAAGGCAGAACGAAGGAAAGAAAGAAAGAAACAATAAGTGAGAGAGAAAAGGAAAACAAGAGAGATATAAAGAATGTAATCGAAGAAAGGTTAAAGGAAGGGAGAAAAGAAGGGACAAGAAGAGAGAACAGGAAGAAACAAAAAAGGGAAGAAAACAAAAATGTAAAGTAAAAAGGAAAGAAAAAGGAAAGAAAAAAGGAAAGACAGAAAGAAGGAAAGAAAGAGAAAAGGAAAGACACAGAGGAAGAAGCACCAGTGTCAAGAGCATCAAGCCAAGTCGTTGCCAGCCACCATCTCTCACTGAGTACAGTCTGTCCAGTTCGGTCCTGCCATCGCTAAAAAAAACCCAGCAACACTCAAAAACAAGAAATCATACAACTATTACACTTGGAAGACTTACCACTTCCTGGTGGACATACAACGACCACGCCACCTCTCTACACAGTGCTCTCTACAAGTTCAGGCTCACTGCTGTCCTCGAGTCCAGTGCCAACAACACCACGCAGGAGACCTCCGTGTGAGGCAGGATTATAGAATTCCCAGATGCCGCCCTCGTCACTGTCAGAAAACGGGACACCTCTAGAGGCGAGTGGTACAATGTCCACGTGTTCCATGGACTCACAGGGACAGGAGCGAGTGCGAGATGGCATCGTTGTCGTGTCCTTCAGTCCTGGCGCTGTTGTCCAGATGAGCCGTTCTCCTGAAGTTGGGACCATTCTCCCCAACCTTCCAGACAATGATGCTCAGGACAGCAATCACCAGGAACAAGCTAATCAGCGCGGTTTCCGTGAGCGTCGACTTGGTCTCTGCAACACACGACAGGTCCGAAATAAGGATCAGACGGCGTTGAAAGATACACTAGATGTCTTTCTATCCTGGAGTACTGTAACACTTATCAGCAACTTCAGCAACGAAGGAAAATGACGCATCTCCTTATTTAGTCGATAACAAAAAACTTACTATTTAAAGCAGTAAAGACGGTAATCCTTTTGGTGCCTTTGCACTCAGAATGCTCAAACTTAATCCTGGGGCTGATTGGGGCGTTGAGGGCGAGTTGTGGAAATTTCGGGGCGAACGGCGAAAAGTGAGTGTGAGAGAGAGAGAAAGAGAGAGAGAGAGAGAGAGAGAGAGAGAGAGAGAGGAGGGAGAGAGAGAGAGAGAGAGAGAGAGAGAGAGAGAGAGAGAGACAGAGAGACAGAGAGAGAGAGAGAGGGGAGGGAGAGAGAGAGACTTTGACTTACTTTATTGTAAGGCCGACGGCCCATAACAATTTACATGATTCTGGGAGCAATAGCGTACATATATGACGTATTTCAATAAATGGATAGTATCGTTACCAATACTCACATAGGATCACTAACTGAATCACTCTTCTAGGAGGCATTGACGACGACGTTTCAGCGCATAATGAATAAACATTGCAACATATTTTGTCTTTATGTAACCTCGACCATCAATCAGAAAGATAAAACTTCTGGAGTGTACATAATGGATGTATCTTCTTATATATTTATCTCTGAGATCTCTATACTTGTCACATTCTAAGAGGAAATGAGCTTCATCCTCTACATGATCTGAACAGAATGGACAGTGTCTCTCTTCACCTCCATGCGGATTATGTGTACGCAGACCACTCAATCCAAGTCTGAAGCGAATCATCGCGTCTCTAAACTTTCCTATTTCGACAGTGCTGAGGTATTTTTCGCATTCAAACGTGTCTTTGAGAACACTGTACAATAGGAAACGCTCACTCTTATTTATTCTACTGTACCAATCCTGTCTAAAGCAGTCTGTTAGTCTGACTTTCAATGTTCTCAGGAAGCTCTTTTCATTATCTACTCCTCGATTTAGCCAAACAAAGGCAAACCCTGACTTGCACAAGCAATCTCGAACAGACTTTAACCAGTTCATTTCATTGGATGTTGATATACCTTCCAGCATGCGGAATGCCTGTTTAGGCAACCTGTCATCAGGCATTTTCAAAAGCTTAAACCAGTATTTAAGAGCTCTAATGGTGCTGTTCACCACGAGAGGATACCTTCCTGTTTCACCATATACCAAAGTATTCGGCGACTTTGAAGAAACGTTTAAGAATCGTTTACACGCAAAAAGGTCTGCTCTTTCAACATTTAGCTGCGTCCTGAAACCCCAAAGTTCTGATGCATACAGGAGAGATGGTTGTATCTGCGCGTCGAATAACTTGAAAAACAAAGCAGGATTACGATTGTGTAATGTCCACATCATCTTAAATAGAGATACAATTTTCTGCTTTGCTTTTACGGCGACACTGTCAAGAGCTACATTTTCTGATAGCTTCGTGGTAAAAGTTAAACCTAGGTACCTGTAGGAATTGACCACTTCAAGCTGAGTTTGGTCGAGGAACCATTTTTCTCCCCGGGCCAGGAAACCCCCTCGGCGAAAAACCATGACCTTTGTTTTTTCTACATTGATTTTTAGACCAACACTTTTGGACGCATAGGCAAGGTTTGCAATCTGGGTTTGTAAGCCCACAGGCGAGATGGATATTAATGCAACATCGTCAGCATATATAAGGAAAAATATCTCTTTCTGACCTTTTTGCATCTGTACCCCATGTTTACCATTTTCTCGGACGAATTCTACGACGGAAGTGATGAGTAGGGAGAATAATATCGGGCTCTCCAAGGCACCCTGCTTTGTTCCCCCAGGGCAGTCAAAAAAGGCTGATCTGCTACCGTTCCATCTTACACATGCTTGCACCTTGTCATACATTGATTTAAGCATTTGGACAAGTTTTGTGGATATCCCCAATTTTGTTAGTACACTCCAGAGGCACTGGCGATTCACTGAATCAAAAGCTTTCAAATAATCAATAAATGCGACATAAAGCTTCCCTCTTCCACCGCCATAAACATGCTTTGTTATCATGGCATGCAAGGTGAAAATATGATCGGCAGTTGAATGGTCTTTACGAAAACCGGCTTGTTCTACACATATTTTGCCGTTATCTTCTACCCAGTTTTGGAGACGATTCGTCAGTACTGATGAGAATAATTTGCTGATGACACTTAGTAGGGAAATACCTCTGTAGTTTTGGGGGTCTAATGAGTTGCCACCTTTGTATATCGGCACAATAATCGATCGGCTCCATTCTTCTGGGAACACTCGTGTATCATAGATTACATTAAATAGTTTGGTGAGGAACGGAATCAACTGATTTCGACCTAGCTTGATGAGTTCGCTTGGAATCTCGTCAAGACCTGGTGCTCTGCCATTACTAAGTTTAGTCACAGCATGATCTACTTCATGAATAGTGATTGTGGCATCCAACTCATCATCATGTACGTCAGCAACAGTTTCATCATCAGCAGGCAGATTTGTCGCGGGAACTAGATATTGATTAAACAGGTTATCAAAATGCAATTTCCAGGTTTCTATCTTTATATCTGGTGTTTTTGCTCTTTTCCAAGATTTCTTTCGGATGACATGCCAGAATTTATCAGAGTTTTTAAGATTTTTCATTAGGTAATTACTCAGCTCTTTTTCGTAGTCTTTCTTCTTCTGGCGGATCAAGTGTTTGTAGTTATTCCTGCACTGTGTGTAACGATCTTTATCTGTTAGAACCAACGTTCTTTTGTAAGCAGTAAGCGCTTTCTTAGCCATTAATTTTGCTACCTTGCAATCCTTGTCATACCATTCTGCCTGCCTTTGATCTGTATGGTCAACTGTCAGGAATGTGCGCTGCATGCAATCGGCAGCTTGCCCTAGAGCGGCCGTCAGTAATCTCACAGATGAGTTCACGCATGTATTTAAACTGGCATCGGCACTATTAAGTAAGGCATTGAAATCGTTAGACTGCATGTTTTTGATAACCTCTTTCTCTTTGTCCATTTCCCATATTATTCTTGTTATCTTCGTTAACCTCTTGATTGGTGTCCTTTGAGTAATTTCAGGGCCTACTTTGATCTCAAGCGGCATATGACTGGATTCAATTCTGACTCCTATCGTTACAGTAATATCAATTTGAGAATGCGTATTCATAACCAGACAATAATCGACAACACTTTCGCCATGTTGTGAAACATATGTAAACTTTCCTTCCTTATCATCCATATTACTTCCATTCAGTATGTATATATGGTAAACCCTACATAAATCTTTCAGAATCTCTCCAAACTGATTAGAAACTTTATCTTGTGAATTTCGAGAAGCACCACTATTTGGACAGTAGCAGAAATCGTGTCCCTGACTATTCTGGTAATCATCATCCCTGTGTAAATTCCATTGATTAGTTCTTGCATTCAGGTCACCACTTATTATGATATTTGCATTAGGATACGTTTCTTGAATATCAAGCAACAACTCTTCAAGCAACAACAAATTGCATTTGATTTCCTTATCTCTGTAGTAATGCGAATCTACTGGTGGGATATAGACAGAAACCAAGATTAAATCTCCTTGTATAAAGTTACCGAATCTAAGAACGGTCATGTTATCATAAGTACAAGGCAATTGGTGAACAGAATTTGACAATGTCTTTTTAACCAGTGTAATCACTCCACCAAATCGTCTTCCCTGATAGGACAACTTGACTGCCGGGGAATGGAACACAAGATAGTTTCTGAAATAAACATCGAAATCAAAGTTCGGAGATGTGAACGTTTCAACAAAGGAGCAGACGTCAAAGGAAAAAATGTATGGTATGAAACCGGGTTCACCCAGCTTTGAAGAAAGTCCTTCTACGTTCCAGGAAAGAATGCTCAACATTGTTGACTTCAAGGGGGAAAACAAAGTACCTTGATAACTGTCTGGTTGCATACAGTCTAGGTTCGCAGGCTGTCTGTCTTGGTATGAGGTAGGGCGTCGGCCTGACCGTCAGGCCTGGGAGGAGGGGGAGGGCGCAGGTCCCTGCTGCCTCGCTGCCTCAGAGTTGCGCAGTCTTCCCCCCCACACGTTCTGCTGACTGTCACACCTCGCAGATGCACCACCTTTGCACCTACTTGGGGCCGGAGGCCTGTCCAGTTCAGTTCGCGCGTCAGCAAACATTTTCTCTTCTTCTAAGTCCTCTTCTTCATCGACCCTAATCAGCGCCGTATCCGTCTGACTGACGCTCGCCTGCGTGCTGTCTGTGACGATCCAGTCAAGCAGAGACCTCTGGGTACAGGGTGCACGTTCCGAGTGTGCAGCACGTGAACGGCTGCCGCTAGAAGAGGTCTTGCCTGACGTGTCGACAGTAGCTCGCTTCTGATTGGTTGCTGGGGCCTGGGGAGATCGTTCTTGGAACGCACAGGTTGGCGGGTTTATGTCACGTGTTTCGTTGTTTACCAGCAGCACGTGTTCTTCTTCTGGAACTTGACCTGAGATCGGACTGGGTTTTGGGGAGCAATCACGCTGTTTCTCAGTTCCAACCGATTCTGAAGGCTGGTACTCTTCACTGTCATCTCCGCTTTCCTCAGTCTCCGGTTCATCCATCCCTGCTGACTGTTTTCCGAGCTGGTCCGGGGGTGGCTGGAACTGGGTTTGACGATGTTGCACTTCTGAGCCGGAGAGAGTGATCAAATTATTTTCATTCACCTTGTTGCGTTTCTTTTTGTTCCCTCGGGGTAAAAGAGGCAGGTGTTGATCTGGCTGACTCGGGTACATTGTAGATCTTTGGCTTTGCAGTCCCGCTTCTCCAACACGGAGTTGCCTTCCGGGGTATTTGCTCTGCACAGTGCTACGAGCTGCGGCGGCGCCTTGTTCGTACGTAGTCACTGAGTAGTCTGTCGCTGCTTGTCGCGGAGTTTGTGATGAGAAGTTGGGCGCCTGGGTGTCTCTGTAGAACAACTTGTTATTTCGGTAGTACCCAACTCTTCCCTGGCTTCTTAAGTCGCGCAGTACCGCTGCCTGTTTCGTTGTCAGCTCGCTCGACACTCGCACTCCTCTGGTTTTGAGACCTTCTCTGCCTCTCTGCAGGAGATCAAGTTTGGCAGACCACGTTGTGAAAGCTACTAGGATCGGGCGGGGGTGCGCATGCTGATGGAGGGAGAGAGAGAGAGAGAGAGAGAGAGAGAGAGAGAGAGAGAGAGAGAGAGAGAGAGAGAGAGAGAGAGAGAGAGAGAGAGAGAGAGAGAGAGAGAGAGAGAGAGAGAGAGAGAGAGAGACAGACAGACAGACAGATAGACAGATAGATAGACAGACAGAGAGACAGACAGAGAGATAGACAGAGAGATAGACAGAGAGATAGACAGAGAGATAGACAGACAGACAGACAGACAGACAGACAGACAGACAGACAGAGACAAACAGACAGAGACAGACAGACAGAGACAGACAGAGACAGAGACAGAGACAGACAGAGGCAGACAGAGGCAGACAGAGACAGACAGACAGAGACAGACAGAGACAGACAGAGACAGAGGCAGACAGAGACAGAGACAGACAGAGACAGACAGAGACAGAGACACAGAGAGAAAGACAGACACAGAGAGAGAGTTGAAATTGGTCTTACTTGGCGCCATGACGTAATAGAGGAGTATGCCCTTGTCCTGGATGAAACTGTCGGTGCTGAAGACCAAAGTGACATAGCTAGAGGTAGTAGTATACGTCACAGCCTTGTTTCCACACCACATGAACAGCAGGGGCGCCGTGCTGTTTGGACCTGAAATTCAAATCACGTGGTCATTTTTTTCTGCCTCACTTCCGCCTCCTTTGATAGCAGCAGCCGGGGTAGCATCAGCAGCGGCAGCAGCAACAACAGCAGCAGCAGCGACAGCAGCAACAGGAAAAACATCATCAACAGCAGCAGCAGCAACAGCAACAGCAACAACAGCAACAGAGACAGCAGCAGCAGCAACAGCAACAGAGACAGCAGCAGCAGCAACAACAGCAGCAGCAGCGACAGCAACAACAGGAAAATCATCAACAGCAGCAGCAGCAACAGCAACAGAGACAGCAGCAGCAGCAGCAGCAGCAACAACAGGAAAATCATCAACAGCAGCAGCAGCAACAGCAACAGAGACAGCAGCAGCAGCAACAGCAACAGAGACAGCAGCAACAGCAACAGAGACAGCAGCAGCAGCAGCAGCAACAACAGGAAAATCATCAACAGCAGCAGCAGCAACAGCAACAGAGACAGCAGCAGCAGCAGCAGCAACAACAGGAAAATCATCAACAGCAGCAGCAGCAACAGCAACAGAGACAGCAGCAGCAGCAGCAACAGGAAAAAATCATCAACAGCGGCAGCAGCAACAGCAACAGCAGCAGCAGCAACAGCAGCAACAGCAACAACAGCATAACAGCAACAGCAGCAACAACAGCAGCAGCAACAGCATTACAGCAACAGCAACAACAGCATAACAGCAACAGCAGCA
>JAWQFJ010016652.1:0-5000 GCA_034096865.1 Theodoxus fluviatilis | reverse complement strand
CGTCCATAGTCATGCAAGTACTTCTGGGGGAATGTATACCGCAGGAGCGGACCAGGCAGTTATCAGATGGGGTAGCATACGGGGCAGGGTAGCATGCATTTGTACGCACACTTCTCACCCATATTTCTCTGTATGTATACTTTCTACAATGTGCGCTTAGAATATGATAGAATCGCACTCTGGTGCAGACAAGGGTAGACGCGCACATGCTAAGATTTTAAAAAAAGCGTTTGATTTGGGAACGATTGCGAGATTGACGCACGAATAAAACCGATTTTGCGTGAGCATCCATGTGAAACAGGCATGCAACATTGAAGTCCGAACGGCACAAGAGAAAACATAGGTTTCAAACAGATACGAACGGAAAGTGAGGTAAACATTTCTCGCCGTGAAATATATATGTAACTGTATAAGGTCGCTGGAAGGGCTTGTAGGGCAATGCCAGTGAAGGTGGGTTACAGGGGCTCGGTGGCATACTCCGTGTTCCAATTCCTGCAAAGCCTGGGTGCAAAACGTGGGCGCGAAGCCTGGGCGCAAAGCCGAGAGATGTCACGAATGCCATCCAGCACTTGCAGAATGCCGCCGAGAAAGCATCTCTCTAGATATGGTGACGGAGCGGTGGATCGTCCACCCTGGCACGAGAGAGAGGACCCCACCTCTGCAAGATGCCCCCTGGGGGCACACTGCTACTTGGGGCCGCGCGAGGTCGAGCTACTGGAGTAAGGCCCCGAATGCCCCATGTCCACGGGTTCCAGCTGATGAGGGGAAGGAGGCATCTTTCCGCAGCTGCCGTATGCAATGCTCGTAGACCTAAAGACCTGGTGAAGTAAGGGATTGAGGACCAAGAATGCAGGTGAAATGGCGAAATGAAGGGCGAGAACGACCATTTGTAATGCCAAGGATCACCTTCATACAGCGACAGGCGTCCACTGCAGTTGGAGCTTCGTGGGTGAAGACCAATGAGCTGGATTCGGAACTCTTTCGGTGCCGTGATTTTCCACGAACATTTGGTGTCCCTGGATAAAGAGGAAGACAGACTGATACTTGAACTGTTACGTGGTGCTTTTTGGGAGACCGAATCCATAGTTCATGAATTAGCTACGGCAGAAATACGTTTCTTTTTGTCGACAGAAAGATCCAGAATTACATATACGTGATTTAATAAAATTCATACATCAAACCGTATAACTGAAAATTATAGTTACATCAACTAGATCTCTTGGGAACTTATAAAGAAATGGAAATTCTTTCTTGAGAATATAGAAAACTTCGACTTTTCTACCAGCAGTGGTCTCTAAATAAAAGATGAGGCTCAACGACGAGAAAAGTTACGCAGCTACATCTAAGCGTTTCAAACCTCCTCCTTTATCCTGTGTCTCCCCCTTCCATCAATTCTTTCCATTAAGAAGATGTATGAACGAAGGAACGAATTAATTAACGAAAAAACGATTGAACGAACGAAGAAATGAATGAATAAATGAATGAATAAATGAACGAATGAACGAACGAATGAACGAACGAATGAACGAACGAACGAACAAACGAATGAACAAACGAACAAACGAACGAATAAATGAATGAATAAAGTTGTGCGGACTACCAGTCTTTTAGACTACGAGGCCACGGATGACGAAAAATCAAGAAAGCAGCCGAGCACGTAAAAGCAAGTCCAGTAAGTAGCTCCCTACTTATTAGTCTCTCACGAATGACGTGGGGAGACGCGGTGTGTCAACTCTTGCCTCCAGCCCACAGGGAAATGCGAAAATGAGGAAGTTTTTGAATACTTTTAATTGCATAGGTTTTGAACGTTTACATTATGAAATGATGTTCATGTACTCGTCATCCTTACATAAATACAGAACGTTAAAATAGCAAGAAGGCGACTAATTTGTTTCAGTTTGTTTAGTCACCTCGTGTTTCATCCATTAATGTATCTGATATATGTGATCCACCTCGTAAAAATCTCTCTGCCGTCAAAAGAATATAAAGGCGCTGTGTAGAGGAAACAGATTACAGGTTTTAACTGGACTTTCCATTTCTGCAGCATGTATTTTAGCATGATGGATGAAAGTTTCACAGCTCTGAGCATCGCAGTTCATGCCACGCAAACACAACATGACCACAACACACTACTGTCGTGCTGTGTGCTTCAGTCTCATTTGAAACTCATCGCAGCTCTAGCTTAAAGTTAAACACAATTTCTTCTTTGAGACATTTCCATAACAAGCGGCCAGACGTCCTGCTCAGCTTGCCCTCCATATTCATAGAAACAACTCTCCCCAAGTAGGACAGAAACATTCTCACATGGGCAGATGGTGGAGAGAGCGAGGAGACGCCATGTACAGTGGCAATGCAGGGGCAGATGGTGGAGAGAGCGAGGAGACACCATGTACAGTGGCAATGCAGGGGCAGATGGTGGAGAGAGCGAGGAGACACCATGTAGAGTGGCAATGCAGGGGCAGATGGTGGAGAGAGCGAGGAGACACCATGTACAGTGGCAATGCAGGGGCAGATGGTGGAGAGAGCGAGGAGACACCATGTACAGTGGCAATGCAGGGGCAGATGGTGGAGAGAGCGAGGAGACACCATGTAGAGTGGCAATGCAGGGGCAGATGGTGGAGAGAGCGAGGAGACACCATGTAGAGTGGCAATGCAGGGGCAGATGGTGGAGAGAGCGAGGAGACACGATGTACAGTGGCAATGCAGGGGCAGATGGTGGAGAGAGCGAGGAGACACCATGTACAGTGGCAATGCAGGGGCAGATGGTGGAGAGAGCGAGGAGACACCATGTAGAGTGGCAATGCAGGGGCAGATGGTGGAGAGAGCGAGGAGACACCATGTAGAGTGGCAATGCAGGGGCAGATGGTGGAGAGAGCGAGGAGACACCATGTAGAGTGGCAATGCAGGGGCAGATGGTGGAGAGAGCGAGGAGACACCATGTAGAGTGGCAATGCAGGGGCAGATGGTGGAGAGAGCGAGGAGACACCATGTACAGTGGCAATGCAGGGGCAGATGGTGGAGAGAGAGAGGAGACACCATGTACAGTGGCAATGCAGGGGCAGATGGTGGAGAGAGCGAGGAGACACCATGTACAGTGGCAATGCAGGGGCAGATGGTGGAGAGAGCGAGGAGACACGATGTAGAGTGGCAATGCAGGGACAGATGGTGGAAAAAGCAAGGAGACACCATGTAGAGTGGCAATGCAGGGGCAGATGGAGGAGAGAGCGAGGAGACACGATGTACAGTGGCAATGCAGGGGCAGATGGTGGAGAGAGCGAGGAGACACTGTGTAGAGTGGCAATGCAGGGGCAGATGGTGGAGAGAGCGAGCAGACACCATGTAGAGTGGCAATGCAGGGGCAGATGGTGGAGAGAGCGAGGAGACACCATGTAGAGTGCCAATGCAGGGGCAGATGGTGGAGAGGGCGAGGAGACACGATGTACAGTGGCAATGCAGAGGCAGATGGTGGAGAGAGCGAGGAGACACCATGTAGAGTGGCAATGCAGGGGCAGATGGTAGAGAGAGCGAGGAGACACCATGTAGAGTGGCAATGCAGGGGCAGACGGTGGAGAGGGCGAGGAGACACCAAGTACAGTGGCAATGCAGGGGCAGATGGTGGAGAGAGCGAGGAGACACCATGTAGAGTGGCAATGCAGGGGCAGATGGTGGAGAGAGCGAGGAGACACCATGTAGAGTGGCAATGCAGGGGCAGATGGTGGAGAGAGCGAGGAGACACCATGTAGAGTGGCAATGCAGGGACAGATGGTGCAGAGAGCGAGGAGACACCATATAGAGTGGCAATGCAGGGGCGGGTGGTGGAGAGAGCGAGGAGACACCATGTAGAGTGGCAATGCAGGGGCAGATGGTGGAGAGAGCGAGGAGACACGATGCAGAGTGGCAATGCAGGGGCAGATGAAAGAGAGAGCGAGGAGACACCATGTAGAGTGGCAATGCAGGGGCAGATGGTGGAGAGAGCGAGGAGACACCATGTAGAGTGGCAATGCAGGGGCAGATGGTGGAGAGAGCGAGGAGACACCATTTAGAGTGGCAATGCATGGGCAGATGGTGGAGAGGGCGAGGAGACACCATGTAGAGAAGCAATGCAGGGGCAGATGGTGCAGAGAGCGAGGAGACACCATGTAGAGAAGCAATGCAGGGGCAGATGGTGGAGAGAGCGAGGAGACACCATGTACAGTGGCAATGCAGGGGCAGATTGTGGAGAGAGCGAGGAGACACCATGTAGAGTGGCAATGCACGGGCAGATGGTGGAGAGAGCGAGGAGACACCATGTACAGTGGCACTGCAGGTGCAGATGGTGGAGAGAGCGAGGAGACACCATGTAGAGTGGCAATGCAGGGGCAGATAGTGGAGAGAGCGAGGAGACACCATGTAGAGTGGCAATGCAGGGGCAGATGGTGGAGAGAGCGAGGAGACACCATGTAGAGTGGCAATGCAGGGGCAGATGGTGGAGAGAGCGAGGAGACACCATGTAAAGTGGCAATGCAGAGGCAGATGGGGGAGAGAGCGAGGAGACACCATGTAGAGTGGCAATGCAGGGGCAGATGGTGGAGAGAGCGAGGAGACACGATGTAGAGTGCCAATGCAGGGGCAGATGGTGGAGAGAGCGAGGAGACACGATGTACAATGGCAATGCAGGGGCAGATGGTGGAGAGAGCGAGGAGACACCATGTAGAGTGGCAATGCAGGGGCAGATGGTGGAGAGAGCGAGGAGACACCATGTAGAGTTGCAATGCAGGGGCAGATGGTGGAGAGAGCGAGGAGACACGGTGTACAGTGGCAATGCAGGGGCAGATGGTGGAGAGAGCGAGGAGACACGGTGTACAGTGGCAATGCAGGGGCAGATGGTGGAGAGAGCGAGGAGACACGGTGTACAGTGGCAATGCAGGGGCAGATGGTGGAGAGAGCGAGGAGACACCATGTAGAGTGGCAATGCAGGGGCAGATGGTGGAGAGAGCGAGGAGACACGATGTAGAGTGGCA
>JAWQFJ010016651.1:0-13544 GCA_034096865.1 Theodoxus fluviatilis | reverse complement strand
TCCACCATCTGCCCCTGCATTGCCACTCTACATGGTGTCTCCTCGCTCTCTCCACCATCTGCCCCTGCATTGCCACTCTACATGGTGTCTCCTCGCTCTCTCCACCATCTGCCCCTGCATTGCCACTCTACATGGTGTCTCCTCGCTCTCTCCACCATCTGCCCCTGCATTGCCACTGTACATGGTGTCTCCTCGCTCTCTCCACCATCTGCCCCTGCATTGCCACTCTACATCGTGTCTCCTCGCTCTCTCCACCATCTGCCCCTGCATTGCCACTCTACATGGTGTCTCCTCGCTCTCTCCACCATCTGCCCCTGCATTGCCACTCTACATCGTGTCTCCTCGCTCTCTCCACCATCTGCCCCTGCATTGCCACTCTACATGGTGTCTCCTCGCTCTCTCCACCATCTGCCCCTGCATTGCCACTGTACATGGTGTCTCCTCGCTCTCTCCACCATCTGCCCCTGCATTGCCACTGTACATCGTGTCTCCTCGCTCTCTCCACCATCTGCCCCTGCATTGCCACTCTACATGGTGTCTCCTCGCTCTCTCCACCATCTGCCCCTGCATTGCCACTCTACATGGTGTCTCCTCGCTCTCTCCACCATCTGCCCCTGCATTGCCACTGTACATGGTGTCTCCTCGCTCTCTCCACCATCTGCCCCTGCATTGCCACTCTACATGGTGTCTCCTCGCTCTCTCCACCATCTGCCCCTGCATTGCCACTCTACATCGTGTCTCCTCGCTCTCTCCACCATCTGCCCCTGCATTGCCACTCTACATGGTGTCTCCTCGCTCTCTCCACCATCTGCCCCTGCATTGCCACTCTACATGGTGTCTCCTCGCTCTCTCCACCATCTGCCCCTGCATTGCCACTCTACATCGTGTCTCCTCGCTCTCTCCACCATCTGCCCCTGCATTGCCACTGTACATCGTGTCTCCTCGCTCTCTCCACCATCTGCCCCTGCATTGCCACTGTACATAGTGTCTCCTCGCCCTCTCCACCATCTGCCCCTGCATTGCCACTCTACATCGAGTCTCCTCGCTCTCTCCTCCATCTGCCCCTGCATTGCCACTGTACATCGTGTCTCCTCGCTCTCTCCTCCATCTGCCCCTGCATTGCCACTGTACATGGTGTCTCCTCGCTCTCTCCACCATCTGCCCCTGCATTGCCACTCTACATCGTGTCTCCTCGCTCTCTCCACCATCTGCCCCTGCATTGCCACTCTACATCGTGTCTCCTCGCTCTCTCCACCATCTGCTCCTGCATTGCCACTCTACATCGTGTCTCCTCGCCCTCTCTACCATCTGCGCCTGCATTGCATCTCTAGATCGTGTCTCCTCGCTCTCTCCACCATCTGCCCCTGCATTGCCACTCTACATCGTGTCTCCTCGCTCTCTCCACCATCTGCCCCTGCATTGCCACTGTACATGGTGTCTCCTCGCTCTCTCCACTACCTGCCCTTGCATTGCCACTCTACATGGTGTCTCCTCGCTCTCTCCACCATCTGCGCCTGCATTGCCACTCTAGATCGTGTCTCCTCGCTCTCTCCACCATCTGTCCCTGCATTGCCACTCTACATCGTGTCTCCTCGCCCTCTCCACCATCTGCCCCTGCATTGCCACTCTAGATCGTGTCTCCTCGCTCTCTCCACCATCTGCCCCTGCATTGCCACTCTAGATCGTGTCTCCTCGCTCTCTCCACCATCTGCCCCTGCATTGCCACTCTACATGGTGTCTCCTCGCTCTCTGCACCATCTGCCCCTGTATTGCCACTCTACACCGTGTCTCCTCGCTCTCTCCGCCATCTGCCCCTGCATTGCCACTCTACATGGTGTCTCCTCGCTCTCTCCACCATCTGCCCCTGTATTGCCACTCTACACCGTGTCTCCTCGCTCTCTCCACCATCTGCCCCTGCAATGCCACTCTACATGGTGTCTCCTCGCTCTCTCCTCCATCTGCCCCTGCATTGCCACTCTACATCGTGTCTCCTCGCTCTCTCCACCATCTGCCCCTGCATTGCCACTCTACATCGTGTCTCCTCGCTCTCTCCACCATCTGCCCCTGCATTGCCACTCTACATGGTGTCTCCTCGCTCTCTCCTCCATCTGCCCCTGCATTGCCACTGTACATCGTGTCTCCTCGCTCTCTCCTCCATCTGCCCCTGCATTGTCACTGTACATGGTGTCTCCTCGCTCTCTCCTCCATCTGCCCATGCATTGCCACTGTACATGGTGTCTCCTCGCTCTCTCCTCCATCTGCCCCTGCATTGCCACTCTACATCGTGTCTCCTCGCTCTCTCCACTATCTGCCCCTGCATTGCCACTGTACATCGTGTCTCCTCGCCCTCTCCTCCATCTGCCACTGCATTGCCACTCTACATGGTGTCTCCTCGCTCTCTCCACCATCTGCCCCTGCATTGCCACTCTACATGGTGTCACCTCGCCCTCTCCACCATCTGCCCCTGCATTGCCACTCTGCATCGTGTCTCCTCGCTCTCTCCACCATCTGCCCCTGCATTGCCACTGTACATGGTGTCTCCTCGCTCTCTCCACCATCTGCCCCTGCATTGCCACTCTACATGGTGTCTCCTCGCCCTCTCCACCATCTGACCCTGCATTGCCACTCTACATCGTGTCTACTCGCTCTCTCCACCATCTGCCCCTGCATTGCCACTCTACATCGTGTCTCCTTGCTCTCTCCACCATCTGCCCCTGCATTGCCACTCTGCATCGTGTCTCCTCGCCCTCTCCACCATCTGCCCCTGTATTGCCACTCTACACCGTGTCTCCTCGCTCTCTCCACCATCTGTCCCTGCAATGCCACTCTACATGGTGTCTCCTCGTTCTCTCCTCCATCTGCCCCTGCATTGCCACTCTGCATCGTGTCTCCTCGCTCTCTCCACCATCTGCCCCTGCATTGCCACTGTACATCGTGTCTCCTCGCTCTCTCCACCATCTGCCCCTGCATTGCCACTGTACACAGTGTCTCCTCGCTCTCTTCACCATCTGCCCCTGCATTGCCACTCTACATGGTGTCTCCTCGCTCTCTCCACCATCTGCCCCTGCATTGCCACTCTACATGGTGTCTCCTCGCTCTCTCCACCATCTGCCCCTGCATTGCCACTGTACACAGTGTCTCCTCGCTCTCTCCACCATCTGCCCCTGCATTGTCACTGTACACAGTGTCTCCTCGCTCTCTTCACCATCTGCCCCTTCATTGCCACTCTGCATCGTGTATCCTCGCTCTCTTCACCATCTGCCCCTGCATTGCCACTGTACACAGTTTCTCCTCGCTCTCTTCACCATCTGCCCCTGCATTGCCACTGTACATAGTGTCTCCTCGCTCTCTCCACCATCTGCCCCTGCATTGCCACTGTACACAGTGTCTCCTCGCTCTCTTCACCATCTGACCCTGCATTGTCACTGTATATAGTGTCTCCTCGCTCTCTCCACCATCTGCCCCTGCATTGCCACTCTACATCATGTCTCCTCGCTCTCTCCACCATCTGCCCCTGCATTGCCACTGTACACAGTGTCTCCTCGCTCTCTTCACCATCTGCCCCTGCATTGCCACTGTACATGGTGTCTCCTCGCCCTCTCCACCATCTGCCCCTGCATTGCCACTCTACATCGTGTCTCCTCGCTCTCTCCACCATCTGCCCCTGCATTGCCACTGTACATCGTGTCTCCTCGCCCTCTCCTCCATCTGCCCCTGCATTGCCACTCTACATGGTGTCTCCTCGCTCTCTCCACCATCTGCCCCTGCATTGCCACTCTACATGGTGTCTCCTCGCTCTCTCCACCATCTGCCCCTGCATTGCCACTCTACATGGTGTCTCCTCGTTCTCTCCACCATCTGCCCCTGCATTGCCACTCTACATGGTGTCTCCTCTCCCTCTCCACCATCTGCCCCTGTGAGAATGTTTCTGTCCTACGTAGGGAGTGTTGTTCCTATGAATATGGAGGGAAAACTGAGCAGGACGTATGGCCGCTTGTTATGGAAATGTCTCAAAGAAGAAATTGTGTTCAACTTTAAGCTAGAGCTGCGTTGAGTTTTAAATTAGACTGAAGAACACAGTCTGTTTAGTATGACGCTACGACAGTAGTGTTATGTGGTCATGTTGTGTTTGCGTGGCATGAACTGCGATGCTCGGAGCTGTGAAACTTTCATCTATCATGCTTAAATACATGCTGCAGAAATGGAAAGTCCAGTTAAAACCTGTAATCTGTTTCCTCTACACAGCGCATTTATATTCTTTTGACGGCAGACATATTTTTACGAGGTGGATCACATATATCAGATACATTAATGGATGAAACACGAGGTGACTAAACAAACTGAAACAAATTAGTCGCCTTCTTGCTATTTTAACGTTCTGTATTTATGTAAGGATGACGAGTGCATGAACATCATTTCATAATGTAAACGTTCAAAACCTATGCAATTAAAAGTATTCAAAAACTTCCTCATTTTCGCATTTCCCTGTGGGCTGGAGGCAAGAGTTGACACACCGCGTCTCCCTACGTCATTCGTGAGAGACTAATAAGTAGGGAGCTAGTTACTGGACTTGCTTTTACGTGTTCGGTTGCTTTCTTGATTTTTCATCATCAGTGGCCTCGTAGTCTCAAAGACTGGTAGTCCGTACAACTTCATTCTTTCATTTATTTGTTCGTTTGTTCGCTTGTTCATTCGTTCATTTATTCATTCATTTGTTCGTTCGTTCAATCGTTTTTTCGTTAATTAATTCGTTCCTTCGTTCATACATCTTCTTAATGGAAAGAATTGATGGAAGGGGTGGGGGACACAGGATAAAGGAGGAGGTTTGAAACGCGTAGATGTAGCTGCGTAACTTTTCTCGTCGTTGAGCCCCACGTTTTATTAAGAGACCACTGCTGGTAGAAAAGTCGACGTTTTCGAGATTCTCAAGAAAGAATTTCCATTTCTTTGTAAGGTCCCAAGAGATCTAATTGATGTTACTATAATTTTACAGTTATACGGTTTGATGTATAAATTTTATTAAATCACGTATATGTAATTCTGGATCTTTCTGTCGACAAAAATAAACGTATTTCTGCCGTAGCTTATACATGAACTATGGATTCGATCTCCCAAAAAGCACCACGTAACAGTTCAAGTATCAGTCCGTCTTCCTCTTCATCCAGGGACACCAAATGTTTGTGGAAAATCACGGCTCCGAAAGAGTTCCGAATCCAGCTCATTGGTCTTCACCCACGAAGCTCCAACTGCAGTGGACGCCTGTCGCTGTAAGAAGGTGATCCTCGGCATTACAAATGGTTGTTCTCGCCCTTCAATTCACCATTTCACCTGCATTCTTTGTCCTCAGTCCCTTACTTCACCAGGTCTTATGGTCTACGAGCATGGCATACGGCAGCTGCGGAAAGATGCCTCCTTCCCCTCATCAGCTGGAACCCGTGGACATGGGGCATTCGGGGCCTTACTCCAGTAGCTCGACCTCGCGCGACCCCAAGTAGCAGTGTGCCCCCAGGGGGCATCTTGCAGAGGTGGGGTCCTCTCTCTCGTGCCAGGGTGGACGGTCCACCGCTCCGTCACCATATCTAGAGAGATGCTTTCTCGGCGGCATTCCGCAAGTGCTGGGTGGCATTCGTGACATCTCTCGGCTTTGCGCCCAGGGTTTGCGCCAGGCTTTGCAGGAATTGGAACACGGAGTATGCCACCGAGCCCCTGTAACCCACCTTCACTGGCATTGCCCTACAAGCCCTTCCAGCGACCTTATACAGTTACATGTATATTTCACGGCGAGAAATGTTTACCTCACTTTCCGTTCGTATCTGTTTGAAACCTATGTTTTCTCTTGTGCCGTTCGGACTTCAATGTTGCATGCCTGTTTCACATGGATGCTCGCGCAAAATCGGTTTTGTTCGTGCGTCTATCTCGCAATCGTTCCCAAATCAAACGCTTTTTTAAAATCTTAGCATGTGTGCATCTACCCTTGTCTGCACCAGAGTGCGATTCTATCATATTCTAAGCGCATATTGTAGAAAGTATACATACAGAGTGTGACGAGACGCCTCTTTCCTTAAAATTATTTTATCTCTTGCTCGTTATCTGTCTAGAGGAATACCAAAAAGACGTTCTCGCACACTTTCATTCACTCATTCAAACCAAGAATATTACAGTCTGTAATGAGAGAATGGGACCATCATGTGAAATCAAAAACGGTTTAATTTCTTTTTACAGCTAAAAAGATCTATGAATGTAACATATGAAAGGACAACTCTAAATCCCAATCCCAATCAGATCATAACCTGTCAGACCATGTGACTAAATTCCAATGACGGTAGAAAGTAGGAAATACCACAATGGAGACAAATGGGGAAAAAGTTTCTCAAGTCAACGGATTTTTACTAAATCACAATCATAAACCAAATAATCTAAATAATGGTTTATATTATTCTTTTAGCCAGCCAGCCTATGATAAAAACATTTAACTTATCTTTCTTTGATATGGGAGAGTTCGTGATTTCTGAAGGAGTCCGGACCGTTGACGTTGGTGTCTGTTGTTCAACGGCAGACTTGACGATGGTACCAGGAGTGGTCCTTGTTGCCACTAGGATCTCGAGCGTGGAGGGTGATGGTTGTGGCTCAGCAGGTCAAGCTTCCCCCACATAGACGTGAGGAATGCATCAGGGTCCAAAAGTTCAAAGACACAGGGCACATGGATTTTAGTTCACCAAACAGTTTTCAGTGGAGGAAACATACTTCAAACACATGGATTGCCATGACTTTGCAATCCAGCCGGACGGCAGCTCATCCGTTAGACAGGAGACGAGGCTATCATCAGGCGAGCGGATCGTCCGCTCCCTCGAGGACCCAGAGTCCATCCTCTCTCTTTCCTTATCTCTCCCTCTCCATCTCTCACTCCAATTTCTCCAGCGAGAGAAAACCCGTCCTTCTTCTCTCAAGATCAAATCACGTCTATCGTCTCCCTCCTGATGACGTTGCACTCCCTCTTAAAATGACGCCGTCAAGCCATATGACGTAGTCCGTCCACAGCGATACAATATTGCGAGAGAAATATTCTATCTCTCTCTCTCTCTCTCTCTCTCTCTGCACCAGGCATGGCTGATTTTATCATGGCTACGGTTATTTGAGGCTGGCTGGTTCTTATACATTTTCCTATGAGTTATCTTAATTAAAATAACAATATCTCCACAACACTCATAGTGAAATGACATCCTCGTCACACAGAGAAATATGGGTGAGAAGTGTACGTACAAATGCATGCTACCCTGCCCCGTATGCTACCCCATCTGATAACTGCCTGGTCCGCTCTTGCGGTATACATGCCCCCAGAAGTATTTGCATGACTATGGACGCATATGCAAATGCGTCTGGGTTACTTGAATCAAGTTGTTGCATTTGGGCGAGAGTGTGTGTGGGTTCATCCGCATTCAGAAGACCGTGGTCATTTCAACTATGCCACACACTCCAGTTTCGTTTACAATTCCAACGAATGGGCAACATACATATTGTATCTCTCTCGCCTGGCTGTCATGGCGGCGATCTTGTTGCGCTGCTCACGTCGGGCGATGACACCGAAGTTGTGAAATTGTGCGAAGACGACGACTTCCGCTTTGTGACGTCAGGGAACACGGCCATCTTGCGCTTCAGGCGTCCGTACGAGATGACCCGATTCGTCTTGAAAGCGGAGGTCACCTTAGGTAAGACGAACGAATGAATGGATGAGTGAATGAATGACTGCATTAATGACTGAATAATGAAAGAACGCATAAACAAACGGATGGATGGATGGATGGATGGATGGATGGATGGATGGATGGATGGATGGATGGATGGATGGATGGATGGATGGATGGATGGATGGATGCATGGATGCATGGATGGATGCATGGATGGATGCATGCATGGATGGATGGATGGATGCATGCATGCATGCATGGATGGATGCATGGATGGATGGATGGATGGATGGATGTATAGATGGATGGATGGATGGATGGATGTATAGATGTGTCGCAAGATGCGACTTATGGGTGATTATGTAAAGAAAGTGTCAGTGCGTGAGATTGCATTGAACTCTACGTGCTCAGATCGTTTTGCCGCAATGCGACAGATAGTTTCGTGAGGCGGGAAAAACCGAGTCACCTCGGGGGGTTACTTGGGGGTTGAGGGGGTATAGGAATGTCCGCGGGGTTTACCCTCTTTCCAACACGGATCTGAAGAGCGCGAAAATTACTGAGCCGTGATTGGAAGATGATCTAAGGGCGCGAAAATTAGCGACCGTGATTGGAGGACAATCACGTGACGGAGTTGTCGTCAGGGCTGACAGAGCGTTCTGATCAGTCGGTATTCATCGTTTGGATGAAGCAGTTGGGCGAGCGATCGGCGCTGCCAACTTGGGCCACGTGGGTGGCAAGCAAAGTCGTTTCGCTTTGCTGAGAAATCTCGTCGTTTGGGGGCCTATGGTGGGTCAGCAGCGAGAGTAGAAAGAGAGCCTTTGGTTGAGACTGAGGAGAGTTCGCTTATGGGTGAAAACCACGGCCTGCTGGTTTTGAGGTATGTACGATTCGCGACAATTCTTCGCCTTTGGGAAAATATTGACCGTTTGATTAGGGCGGGAAGGATGTCGGAATTTGGGAATGAGTGAATTGTGTCTTAGAGTTGAATTAAATCTCTTTGGGAGAGTGGGAGGAACGCCTATCTCCAGGAGTCGTGAAATTGTAATTCAATTGTTGGGTAAGGGAATGGGTAAATTTGACTTATTCGCTTGGTGCGGGCAAGTTTTCAACTAAGCGTTCGGGCAAAGGTGCATCGCTTATTGTTGAGTCAAATTCTGTGAGAATTTTTGGGGAGAAAGCGCAGCTTCTCATTAGGCACCCGTTTGTATGTTTCAGGCCACTTATCCACTCACACATTTATTCGTCTATGGGTGTATCTACGTTTCTACTATTGCATTCTGCAATTACCTGCCTCATGTCGAAGTTAGCGAGAACTCTACACGCTAGACGCATGCCCAGCGTCTGGATCGACGAGCGACACTCGGTAGCACGTGGCGTGCTCACATCTTCAACGGTGGCGAAGGCTTAGGCGCAAGTACTCTTTCTCAGTAACTCTGGGAGTTACGATCTTCATTATGACTAGCTGTGTGGTATATTTTGGGGTCTAACAAAAACGCTGACGGACGGGCGTTGAAGTCCACATGTTGTGGCCTAACTGTCAGAGAGAGAGGACAGGTTAGAGGCGGGACGGTCGAGACGCTGGCGTTCGTTCACTCGCGCGGAGCGGTGTAACGCGCAGCCAATAGGTTGTAGGGGGAAGACATACAACGAGAATAGTGCAAAGAATGACTTGATTCTCATGTAGGATGGAATTATTTCGCACTCATACTGATGACCGGGGGGATTCCTGCTGCTTCGGGACAGACTTTCCGACTTCACTGACTGGTTGGTGAGCTTGGTGCTCGTTGTCAGTGGCACCTCAGGACGGGAGCAGGGCATGGTCGCCTACCCGTAGCCACGACGCAGAGACGCCTGGAGGCGTGCTTCTTCTTGGTACTACCTGCAGCTTCTACGAGAAATTGTTTCTTCTGGGACTTGTCCAAGCATGGAGCTTGGGACAGTGTACTTTCGACGGACTGAAAGGGAAGGGGGTAGGGGGAGTCGTGTGCCATTTTTGTGAGGTGGGGTTTGGTTTAGCTTGGTTTGGTCGGGTCGGGTTGTGCTATGTCGGGATTAGCGTGTGCTGGACTTCGAGATGTCTGAACTTCAAAATGGTAAGCTGAAACCTTTTTTGTCTTTCTTCGCTTTGTTATCGACGTCTGTTGCATTGCTCGCGGGAGTTTATTTGGACAGGACTGTCGAGCGAGAAAGGTGTACGCGAGTGTGGGTTCGCGTGTGTCTGAATACCTCGGTGTTTCTTTCTGGCTTGCTTGGCGTGGGCGGAAGTGCGTCATCGCAAGGGGAAGGGGTTTGGGGCTAGCGGGGGTTTGCCTCATTAATATTCAGACGGGGAACGGTGTTGTTTGCTGCTCTGTGTTTTTGAGTAACTGAGTCGGCGGGTTTGCGTAGAAGGACAGGGAAATCTTTCTGAGGGGATTGATGTTCCCTGGTGTTCTGGTTTTGGGGAAAGTTTATGGGTTTTGTGTTAATATTGAATTGTTAAACGTTTGTAGAGAAAATATAGCAACTTCTTTCAAGTGAAGCGTGCTTGTGACTTCTCTGGAACAGAAGTGTGGAGTCTTACTTCTTTGTTGAGAGAATCTTCTCGTTTTGCCTGCGAGCGTCAGAACGAGTGGTGGGAAGTGGTTTTTTGTATGAAGCTGAATTTCTGAATAAATTACAGTTTTTGGAGTTTTTGTGATGGAGTGAGGAGGAGTGGATTTTTCTTGTATTACACTACCAGTAGATCTCGTTACCGGTAACGTAGATACTGTGTCTGGGTGTATGGTGTTTTTCATGCTTTTGGGGTTGTTTCGCATTAGCCCCATTTCGGTTTGCATTTGTTGTTGTTGTTGATTTTTTCACCTGTTTCCAGTAGCGGAAGTGCCGCCATCTTGTTTCCGCTGCTGACTTGTTTTGGTTTCTTTTCTTGTATATTTTTCCATTTGATCACTTGCTTGCTCCCTCCTTCGTGGCTTCGTGCTGCAAGGGGACTTGTTTGTTGATTAAACTTGATTTGTTTATTTTCATCCCGATTCAGTGGTCATTTATTCACTTGTTTGTTTGACATTGCTTGATGTTTGTGGTGTCCCCCCAAGGAGTGGTGGTTGAGTTTAGGTGTAAACTCTTGTTTGTCTAAGGGTCTCGCTCCTCCAGGACGACTACGTCGTTCCTCGAGAGTGAACCTATCAACTAGCCAGTTAGATAAACGCGACAAGATGGATGGATGGATTGATGGATGGATGTATAGATGGATGGATGGATGTATAGATGGATGGATGGATGGATGGATGGATGGATGGATGGATGGATGGATGGATGGATGGATGGATGGATGCATGGGTGGATAGATGGATGGATGGATGGATGGATGGATGGATGGATAGATGAATGGATGGATGGATGGATGGATGCATGCATGGATGGATGGATGGATTAATGGATGCATGGATGGATGCATGGATGGATGGATGGATGGATGGATGGATGGATGGATGGATGGATGCATGGATGGATGGATGGATGGATGCATGGATGGATGCATGCATGCATGGATGGATGGATGGACGGACGGATGAATGAATGAATGAATAGCGTTTTGTGGTCTATCAGCCTTTGCAAGTCTTGTAAAGCCACTGATCATGAAAATCATATGAGTTGACTTCGAGTCAGAGCAGGCCAAGGCACGATGACCTCCATTATTCGCCTTGTATGTATCACGGAGGGAGACACAGTGGGTCTATTCTTACCCGATACCCACGGGGGATACTGAATGACAGACCCTGACACCATACTCTCTATGGTCTGGAAGAAATGACCTCTCGATGCCCTGATGCCTACCAGTCTGTGAGTGGGTGTGCGTGCACGTACGTCTGTGCACTTGCGTGCGTGTGTGTGTATACTTGCGCTTGTGTGTGTGTGTGTATGTGTGCACGCGCGCTTGATGTGTGTGCATGTATGTGCATGTGTGTGTATGCTTGCGCTTGAGTGTGTGTGTGTGTGTGTGTGTGTGTGTGTGTGTGTGTGTGTGTGCACGCGCGCTTGATGTGTATGTCTGTGTTTATGTATGTGTGTGTATGTGTTGTGTGTGTGTGTGTGTGTGTGTGTGTGTGTGTTGTGTGTGTGTGGGGGGGTTCGCCCGTATTAGTGTGTGTGAATGTGTGTATTGTGTGTGTTTGTGTGTGTGTGTCTCTGTGTGTGTGTGTCTGTGTGTGTGTGTGTGTCTGTGTGTGTGTGTGTGTGTGTGTGTAGGTGTGTGTGTGTGTGTAGTTTTGCGGTAAGGACAGGGACCAGAAAATGGAGCAATATTCTTTGATATGTAAATATCGCATTCAGTAACACTAACTGCTGTAACACTTTTTCCTCCAGATCCACCATCCATTCACGGAACTTGTCCAAGAGTGGACGAGGACGGGAAAGTTCCATTACTCATTGCCAAGTCGCATCTTGCATTCATTGCCTCCAAGAACTTCATCTACAGCGACTACAGGAGGTAGCAGGTTTCCTCTACGTTTGTAGTGTGTGCGTGCGTGCGTGAGTATGTGTGTGTTTGTGAGTGCGTACGTTTGTGTTGAGTGTGTGTATTGTGTGTGTGTGTGTATGTGTGTGTATGTGTGTGTGTGTGTGTGTGTGTGTGTGTGAGAGAGAGAGAGAGAGAGAGACAGAGAGAGAAAGAGAGAGAGAGAAAGAGAGAGAGACAGAGAAAGAGAGAGAGAGAGAGAGCGTAAGTTTGAATGTTTGAGTGTGTGTGTGTGTGTATTTTGTATGTATATGTTGGCGTGCATGTGAGTGTGTGCGAAAGTTTGAATGGTTGAGTTTATGTGTATTGTGTGTGTGTGAGCGTGTGTGTATGTGTGTGTGTTTGTGTGTATGTATGTGCGTGTGTATGTGTGTGTTTGTGTGCGTGTGTGTGTGTTTTTGTGTGTATGTGTGTGTGTGTTTGTGTTTGTGTGCGTGTGTGTGTGTGCGTGTGTGTGCGTGTGTGTGCGTTTGTGTGCGTGCGTGTGTGTTTGTTTGTGTGTGTGATATATATATATATATATATATATATATATATATATATATATATATATATATATTGTTATGACCCCACTCAGACCTCTTATAAATATTGTGGCTCTTCTTGTTGTCTAAGGGTTAGGATATGGGGGTGCCATAACAAAGTTCATGTCACTGTTGTTAAGAACGGACTGAAAACAACAGATACCAAATTCATGAGGAGATACGTTTCTGAATTCAACGGATTTTACTAATTTATAATTTATCAGTGTAAAGAAAATGGTCTAATCAATTGTATCTAAGATTATCAGCCAGCCAGCCTATAATTGAAAGGTGACACCTATTTGGTTAGGATCCAGTAACAACCACGACGTCCAGATGGTACTGTCCGTTGACGCCCGTTATCCAATAGTTCTCTCCATTTACGAGGGGTGGGCCTGGTTTCAAACACATCTGGATCGTTGAGGATGACGGTGAGTATTAGCAGGTCACGACTCCCACCACAGAGAAGTGAGAAAGGCATCTGGGTCCAAAACTGTAGAGGTACAGGGCACATGTATGGTAGTTCACTAAACAGATGGGGACATCTTTCTTCCCTGGAGAACAAACCGGTCGACTTCTCGACAGAACCATCAATGGGGCTCACACATTCCGTTCATGGATCTGAGATTCTCTCTCTCTCTCATCTCTTCACGTAATCATCACTGGGGCTCAGACATTCCGTCCTTGGATCTGAGATTCTCTCTCTCTCTGTCCCGCAGAATATACACGCCCGGTCTCTTCCGTGTTGGAATCAATTCTCCGCTCCACTCCTGATGACGTCGCATTCTCCTTCAAATGACGTCGTCCGCCAGATGACGGAATCCATCCACTATTGCGGGA
>JAWQFJ010016649.1:35000-46789 GCA_034096865.1 Theodoxus fluviatilis | reverse complement strand
CTGAAGGCTGGGGTTCAGTACGAATGTTTTATTCAGGTCAGTGGAAGAGCACAGAGGGTCAGGAGGCGAGTTATTGAAGTAATGTTCACAAGAAAACAGTGGCACTGGGTCAGGAGGCCAATTTGTGATTGAAATGCTGGAGTAGTGCTCACAACAGCAGCTGTTGTTGACACAAGAAGGATTGTGGCTGAAAATCAATTCAGGTGAGTTCTGTTGGACTTGGTGAAGAATAGACAGAAAAAACACAAACTTGAAAATCGTCCAAAAGTCTAAGAGAAACTGGAGCCAAAATCTCCACCACACTGACTGTGGCATCTTCAGACACATGTCGGTACCAAAAACTACACACAAAGTCATTATTTCAATCAGAAAAATCACTTTCACTGGAGAGAACTTTCAGCAACGAGATGATACGTCGATTGTGCTGAGAAAAGTGGTATAGCTTTGATGGTGATGGTGCGGCAATTGTGTTGACGGAGCTGGTATGGCAATGACGATGGTGGGGATAATAGAGGATGCACAGTAATAACAACAATGGTTTGGTAGCGGCGGTGCGATGGTGGTGGTGACTGTGTGTGACTGTGGTAATGGGAGTTGTGATACTGGCAATGCTGACAGAGTTCATGTTAATGATGTCGTGGTGTTCATGGTGGTGATTATGATGGTGATATTAGTTATAACGAAGGCAGAGACAGTGGTGGTAGCGTGATGGCAGAGGCGTGAAGATAGAAGGGCTGTCTTGTACGGAGTCAGTCGATATTTGCAAGTATAGTGAAAATGGATGACATTTTTTGAAAAAGGTAAAGGTAAAGTGTGGTTTTTTATAGCGACTAACACCCCTTGTCTGGGTTTCAAACCGCTTTACACTTTACTCCCTGATCACTGGGCATCTTGATCAATCCTCACTGGTCCCTCACAACAAACACAGTGACAGACATTTAAGACGCACACAGTCAGGTACCAGCACCAACTCCGCTCCCTGGGGAGTATTCCAACCCGATGCTGGCGCTTGACCACATACAAGGGTTAATCGCACTAGGTTTTTGCCAATATTGCCCTCACAGGTACCGGTTGTGGGAAGAAGCAATGCGAGTTAAGCATCTTGCACAAGGATGCAACTCTGGGAACCGCGCAGCTTCAAACGCCGTACCCACTGGCCGCAAGCGACTGTAAGTCCAGCGCGCTAACCACTCGGCCACAGAGCCCCTAATGGAAAATGGATGTTGGGGGAAGTATGTTCAGAAGATGAGGAAATACTTTCTCTGAAAAGAGGGAAAGAATGGTGTCTAGGTGCAAATTGAATAGAATGTGAATAGAGAATGGGAAGAAAAGGGCGGTTAGTGATCAGACCTGCATTGTATGGATGCAAGGAAAGCTAAGATCTTGCGACGAATAGGCCTGTGTCAACATGTGTGAACATTTGAGAGTCTTTCCATCTACAGATGCAAATATTGGCACATGCTGACACAAGCCTCTTCCTCGCAAGATCCCAGCTTTCCTCGCTTCTTTGCGACGCTTGTCGGGTAGAAAACCTAGGGAGGTGGGTGGAGGGGGTGGGGGTGAGATGGGGGTGGTGGATGAAGGAGGCAGGCAAGTGGTTAAAGGTGAAAGTGATTAAAAGGTGTCGAGTAGAGAACAGTTTTTCCATGAAAGCGAGGGCAAAGATGGAAGCTGTGAGATAAAAGGTTAAGTACATGAATAGAATTCCTCCCAAGGCTGAAGTGGACGCTGACAGCATTAAAGCAGGGTTGAGGAACGACGACCGGGAAAATTTAAAGGGGAAAAAAACACAGTAAAGGACAATTTTATAACAGACCTAATCATGAATCGAACTGCACCCATGCACCACTAGAGTGCATTACAGTTTTTCCTAAAAGTGTGAGAGAATAAAATAATTTAATAATTCTCAACAGAATGGCGGAGAAAGTGTGGAGTGGGAAAGGATTCAGATGAAAAATTGATATTGGTAAATGAGTAGTATTGAGAAGTAGGCCGCCATTACATTGTTTGGAGCGAAATACCAAAGGAACGGTGTCTGTTAGATCAGAGAAATAGTATTTGAGCAAATGCAACCTGCAGAGAATGCACACACTCTTTAACTTATTCCCCACTCCTTTCCTTTTTCTGGTTCACTAAGAGCTTAAAAAAGCCTAAAAGCCTGTAGTGGGCTGCATATGAACCTACTACACGGTAGTAGGCAACTAAAGCGGAAATTTGCCACTAAATTGCGAAGTAAGATCTGTATGAAAGCTCACTACGCTGGACCATCTCAGCAACAAATTGCGTGCAGTCCCATCCTCCCTGTCATAGAAACACCCTCGGACTCCAGTATTAAGTTTGCAAAAAGCGTTTTCAGCGAAAGAGGAGTGCTGAGTTATATTCGAATAAATCTACAGTATACATGACATTTCTTCGCGCGCGCGCGCACACACACACACACGCGCGCGCACACACACACACACACACACACACACACGAAAACGCACAAATGTGCACCACCTTAATCTAGCCATGTCTATTTAAAATAAAGACAATTCGGACCTATCTACCGACCCTTTTGCTTGTTGGCCACATTCCGTTGATCAACACGTCTTTTGAGGGGAGGGTGGGGGGAGTGGAGTGGGGGGAGTGGGGTGGGGGGAGTGGGGTGGATGGAGGTGGGGGTGGGGAGAGTGGGATGGGTGGAGGTGGGGGTGGGGGGAGTGGGGTGGGTGGAGGTGGGGGTGGGTGGAGTGGGGTGGGTGGAGGTGGAGGGAGTGGGGTGCGTGGAGGTGTGGGTGGGGGGAGTATGGTGGGTGGAGGTGGGGGCGGGGGAAGAGTTGGCTAAAAGAGGAAAGCCCCCGTTTTAGTACCATTGGTGTTGTGAGGATGGAATGTGTGCGCGTGCGTGCGTGCGTGCGTGCGTGTGTGTGTGTGTGTGTGTGTCTGTCTGTCTGTGTGTGTGTGTGTGTGTGTGTGTGTGTGTGTGTCTGTGTGTGTGTGTGTGTGTGTGTGTGTGTGTCTGTCTTTCTGTCTATGTGTGTGAGTGTGTGTGTGTCTTTGCGTTTGTGCATGTGTCTTTGCGTCTCTCTGTGTGTCTCTCTGTCTATCCATCCGCCCGTCTGTCTGCTCTCCCTCCCCTCCCCTCCCCTCCCCCCTCTCTCTCTCTCTCTCTCTCTCTCTCTCTCTCTCTCTCTCTCTCTCTCTCTCTCTCTCTCTCTCTCTCTCACCCTGTGCTCTGTCTTAGCGCCATGGGTGAGCTGACCATGTTTCCAATTGGTGATGAAAGCTACCTTGGAGCACTTGTGCTCCGGTGGTCTTGACCTTTGACCCTCCTAGCGGTACTACACACCTAGGATCCAATAAGATGGATTGCAACATGTAGAGAAATAAGTTCGCCGATGGCCTCGTTTTCAATATTGTTCTGATTGCACTTCCGGTTACTCCGCTTTCAATGGCCGATGCCTTTGTTATTGTAGACACCTGGCGAAAATCACGATTTTTGTGTCAGTTTTAGCCATCAGAATTTTTTCTCTGCATAAGTCGGTGGGAAAATGTGTCTAGTTTGTAACCCTGTGTTTAGTTTTGTTGTCAGCCATTTCTGAAACTCCTAGTTACTTCCAGAGTCAACCACAGTGTGTTTCAAAATGAGTGACATTAATGACAGTGATACAAGAGCTGCCGTGGTTCCTAAACCAATATCAAGGAGGGCGAACAGTATTTCAGATGGAGCCAAGTGTCGTGTTGCTGATTGTAAGGTATCATCAGTGGCATGCAGGGGACTTTCTTTTGTTGGAATTCCAAGAAAAGGTGTCAGTGAAGCGAAAGACAAATGGAGATCAGCCATCATTGCTAAAATTGATCGAGTGGACAAAGCATTCAACCCAGACAAGGCCAAGATCTGCAGTCGACACTTTGACGATGCTTGCATCAAACGAGGTACGTTTCTTTCCTTATAATTTGTTTCAGTGGGATGTGTGTGTGTGTTAGACGTCTTTTGTCTTTGAAATCAAAACAAATCTTCACCTCATCTTGGACAGAACAGCGTACATCCTTGAGGCCTCATTCAGTGAATGAGTGAATCAGTGTAAAATATCAGGATTAAATGATTTTCTTGCACAGCTGATATGACTACTATACTGCGATCTAATGAAAGTGTATGATTTTTACAGGACCCTCTGGAAAATGTTCCGGACTGCAAATGTACTTACAGTTTTAACTGATGGAATAAATCATCACTGTTTGGACAAGTATGTTTTACTTACCATGAGAATTTGCTCGACAGTGGCGTCCACTGTATTAGCAGACGAACTAGATAGCCTGACCAAAGTGCTTTGTTTTCCGTCCAAAGTGGAATGATTACCATTTTTTTACTGCAAAGTGTGTCTGGGATGCCTGCAAATGTACTTACAGTTTCAACTGATGGAATAAATCATCACTGTTTGAACAATGATCTGTTTTACTTACCATGAGAATTCGCTCGACAGTGGCGTCCATTGTAGTAGCAGACGAACCGGAAGTAACATCAGCACAAAATCGATGCGGTGAGGCAGTGATGGACTCTGTTAGTGACACAGGGCGTGCAGGCTGAGCGAGCCAGCCGTCCATATGATGTTGTGTCCATGTACACACTTAGCTGGAGAAAGAGCAGTCATGTTAAAACGTCGCATTCACACGGTGCATATAAATTCATCTTCCACTGGTGCAGTTACAAGTGCAGTCAGCACCAGCAGATCAACCACTGAGGGAAGAAGAGGACTGGCTGAGAAAGCACAGTACACGTTTGGATGCAGCAATCACTGAAGCACCCCGATGATCCACACAGACCCAGACTGGGTCTGGGAGAGATGAAGGGAATGCTCCAAACTCTGATGTCTCCAATCCTGGTCAGATGTCAGGCGAAATACATCGAATAACATAACGTGGTTCAGTCGCACCACGTCACTACTGATTCCTCCGGCACGAATGTGCAATTTGCACACCAGACCTTTGAATGCCCTATGACAGATACTTCTGCCACAACAGTTCGTTGCGAGGCAACCGACAGCTGACAAGATCCAGACATCACTGCGTAGTGACGTCTCCTGCTACACGTGCGGCACGTGCGACACGTGCGACACGTGCGACACGAGGAGGACGACGAGGAGCAGACTTTCCATGAATCAAGCCCAGGGCGCGCAGACCCCACGAAAGTGAGAGAAATAATGAATTTTAATTATGGCATTCATTACGTGTCTAGTCCTGTGTTTAAAGTAATTCGTACGACCGGATGCCAGTCTTGATCATCATCGTGCATGCGCCGGGTTTACTGACTTCGCGTTATGTATTTTGCACCGTTGTGTAACTTGACGAAGGCCCAAGCAATACATTTTCATTCGTTCTTACGTTCGTTCTCTCACTATTTCTCTCTAGTTCTCCCTCACCTCCTCTCTCTGCCGGGTAGTAGTGCACTTTTATAGAGCGTTGACCCGTCATCTTTGTGTCAGCAGCATAGGGTGACGCCAGACGATATTACCACGTGACACTCCCTAGATTAGCCAGGGCGTCGTCCGAGGGACAAATCAGGGTGTTTGCATGCGCCACGTGCGGAAGAGAAGTGCGATTAGCTCCGATCGATCACATATGTTTACAGCTGTGTCGCACTTCCTCCACAGACACAGCCGTCGGGACGCAGATCACTTGGGCTGATAATGTCGGATGCCGCCCATGCCAGCGTAGCAGTCTCCTACGAAAACAGTCTCCTCGAGACTGCCACAGGGGGAAAGGATTACCCCCCCCAAAAGAACACACAAAAAAACAAGTTTAATACGTCCCTTTTTTCACAGTCATAACATGACCGCATTCATGACATGAAAACAGTACATCATTCGAACTCACAAACTGTACAGAGAATAAGGTACCTTTAGACTCGTGGCACACGGACAATGCTCTTTTAATCCAGACATAACCATCATTCAACCTTATCACTATGAGGCGTATGGAGAGAATAATCCTGACTGAAAATATTACTGGGACGCATATGCCTTATTACAATGACATCAAGCGAAGGGACAAGGGCGTCCCAATACCAGAACAATATCCTTGAGCCTCATCTCACTTGAGTGTTTACTGCCCAGCATCTGGTTCTGTGTTAGGCCGATAGGTCGTCCTTCTGAGAACGCAGAGCAATGAACCCTTGTTTATTGACGAGACCGTGTTGTGTCAAGTAATAGAAACCGGGTAATGATGAACAATGTGCGACTAATTCTGCTTGCTTCTTTCTTTGCATCATTTCGTCTTCCATCCATCCATCCATCCATCCATCCATCCATCCATCCATCCATCCATCCATCCATCCATCCACCCATCCACCCATCCACCCACCCACCCACCCATTCACCCACCCACCCACCCATTCACCCACCCACCCACCCATTCACCCACCCACCCATTCGCCCACCCACCCACCCACCCATCCACCCACCCACCCATCCACCCACCCACCCACCCATCCACCCACTCGCCCATCCATCCATCCATCCACCCATCCATCCATCCTTCCACCCAACCATCCACCCAAATCCCTTCCTCCCTCCCTCCCTCCATCCCTCCCTCCCTCCCTCCCTCCATCCATCCATCCTTCTGATTGTAAAGTGTCGGTGCTATATTGTGCACAATGCTCATTGTCTGTCTGACAGCTTCTCTCTGTTTCTCTGTCAGTCTGTCTGTCTGTCTGTCTGTCTGTCTGTCTGTCTGTCTGTCTGTCTGTCTGTCTGTCTGTCTGTCTGTCTGTCTGTCTGCTGTCTGTCTGTCTGTCTGTCTGTCTGTCTGTCTGTCTCTATCTCTCCCTCTCTCCCTCTCATTCTCTCCCCTTCCCCCCTCTCTCTCTCTTCCTCTGTCTGTCTTTTCCTGTCTCTCTTTGCCTTTCTGTCTGTCTCTGTCTCTTCTGTCTCTCTCTCTCTCTTTCTCTCTCTCTCTTGCTCTCTCTCTCTCTGTTTCTCTCTCCGTCTCTCTCTCTCTCTCTGTGTCTCTCTGTGTGTATCTCTGTGTGTGTCTCTCTATGTGTGTCTCTCTGTGTATGTGCCTCTCTGTGTGTGTGTGTGTGTGTGTGTGTGTGTGTGTGTCTCTCTCTCTCTCTCTCTCTCTCTCTCATCTTGTCTCTGAGCTTTTCTTCGACAACATCAAATGACAAATTTTTAAATGAGCAATGCTAGGGTGAAGTAACCTGAGTTTCACTGAATTAGCCTAGATGCCCACGGTAGCGGCGCCCAGACTTGGCTCAGGCAGAGATCTCGAGTCTGTGCAAGATCCCCTCTGACTTCCTCCTTCAGAGGGAGGACGTGGAGAGCACAGGGCACACGCATGTGCCGTCTTTAGACTTTCTCTACAAATGACTCGAGGTAAACAGAATGCTTGCTTCTTTCGCACCAGTTGTTTTCCAAAGTAGGCCTATGCCCCAAAGCAAACATCCTCCTTGCTACAAAAACTCTTTCGCATTCAGACGCCTTACTGCGGAGCCTGGTCCTAGCATTCGCACATATTGTAGTATTTGGGGCTGGTGTGGGTGTCATAACTAGACTTACTTGCACAAATGTGTTTTCAACCGCAGTAGTGCAGAGAAGTGTCCGCTTTATCATTTCATGCAACAGAAAGCAGTTAATACCTAAAAGGTTATGTTACTTGCATGTTACATTAATTGAAACATAGGCAACATGTCTCTAATCTGTAAAGAGAAATTATGTCGTGTAAGACAAGAAAATGCAATACAAATATATTTCATACTTTAAGAAAGAAACATGCACGTACTTTTTTCCGCAGAGAAGACACAATGGGGGTCAATGATTACAGGTAATAAGACTTCCATGAAGAACACAGGTGTACATTTAATGCTGCGGAAAAAGCACAGTTTAAACATTGCCTCATCTGTTATGTTCGATCATTTGCAAAGCGCTCATACACATTTGGCCATGCATGCTTATTTACACAACTAACATTGTGTTATTACTGTCAACTGATGTTGCAGTCGTGTGTGTGTGTGTGTGTGTGTGTGTGTGTGTGTGTGTGTGTGTGAGTGTGTGTGTGCGTGCGTGCGTGCTTGTGTGTTTGTGTGTGTATATATGTGCGTTACGTAACAGAGTTCAGTTAGGGTAGATATGTACGCATAGACGGGATGACATATATTTTGACATCTTCTCCGTCATCAGATACATCCATATCTGCCTCCCGAGTGTTTTCTACCTCGACTGCATCAAGCATACGGAAAATGTCATCTAATCCTCGCTTGTAAAGTTCTCAACATCGGGGCGGCACCCCGCGACCTCCATGGAGTGAGGAGAAAAACAGGCTGGACATTGCTCGGCAGAATGGCCACTGACCTCCATGGAGTGAGCAGAAAACCAGGCTGGACATTGCTCGGCAGAATGGCCACTCTCCCAGGAACATGAGATGCCATATCTAGAGACACTGACCTCAGTTCCCAGCTATATTTGTCTGAAAAACACCCATGCAGGAGCACAGAGCCAGGGCTTCCCCAGCTTCTAAAGGATTCGACAGACGTACCGTTTGTCCCACGATTTTGCTGCCGATCCGGTCAAGATTGTTATTTTAGGCTCGTTTACATACAATCCGATCCGATTCTTGTCAATAGAGCAAGCTCTATTCTATCGACCTGGTCCGGACCGATTCGACTTTAGAGCCTCGTCCTCACGACTATTTGCACAATTAAATGGCGGACATGTCTACGGTTTGCACAGAAAACGCTGTATTTGGGGATACTAGAAACCCATCCAAAAAACATGTAAGCCATGAACAGCATTAATTTATCGAAACTGTATGTTGAATGCATCAATAGGTCGTGAAAGCTCCTACATTTTAAAAATGGAAATGCAGGTCGATGCATCTATACACCGTAGCATCTGTTGGCACGGCTCGTCTTCATTGCTGCGTGTGGCTATCAACCTGATCTTTACACAACGGTCTAGACCGGATCGGCATCAAAATCGGCTTGAAAAACGGTACGTCTGTCGACGCCTTAAGAGAAGCAAAAGGGGAAGATACACTTCCAGTCTGGTTCACTGTGTTCAGACCGGTTCTGGCCGGGTTGATTGCGAAAGAGATAGGCAAGCACACGTGCTATCAAATCTGTGTTTGTGTCTGGAATGGCTCTCCTGTGGTACTGAACCGTATACTTGTCGTGCCAAAAGAGATGAGGGTAATGAGGTATGGTTCTGCGAGATTCCAGTCATATCTTGAGGACCTATAGGGAAATCAATTTTCTTGTTCTGCTCTGCTTTTTTGATCTGCAGATTTTGTCCCAGTTCGCAGCAACGCAACAGTCCATATTTCCTCAAATTTGTCATGATACCCTGAAGACAGAAAGAAGCAATGACATGAAAATGTGTTCATGCACGCCAGTTCCCACTTGTACCCACCGCAACGCGGACCATGCCTTTGAAACAAGCTTTTTGTAAGAACCTGAAACGCAAACATGTTATTTCATAAGTAAATGTAGTGAAAAATCGATTGCGATATTGGGAAATATAATCAATGTAGGTCGTCCCAATTTATCATGCGAGTATTAGATGTGCGCTCACCTGACTAGTTCAAGGAAAATGATTTGTCTATCGTCTTCCACACAGGGTGGGAGTGTGCAAAAACGGCGCACAGCTTGCCTTGAATACAGCAACCACCCACTCATCATCATCATGGCTTGACTTCGCGAACGAAGATCGAGGTAGAGGCACAGGGTCTGCGACGGCTGCAGGCTCGATGGTGGCTGACAAGGCCAATACGGGACTCGCACACCCGCCCACAGTGGGTGCATCTGAGACACTGGTCTGTAGCGGCTGGCGCTGACGTCTCACGGTTCTTTCTCCTAATCCTTTTGTCCTCGAGGTTGGCCCTTCGGTTGTGTTCAAAGGATGATGTAGCCGCATGGATGGTGTGTTTCCAGGCCTCGCGGTCAGCAGCAAGTGATTACCAATCACGATGGTCGATGTGGCAGGCGCTGAGGGGCCTCTTGAGGCAGTCTTTGTATCTTTTCTTCGCAGCCCCCACTCCTCGGTAACCAGAGGACAGTCCACCGTATAGCAGGATCTTGGGGAGACGATGGTCCTCCATTCTGGATACATGCCCTGCCCAACGCAGTTGTGCCCTTAGCAGCATGACCTCAATGCTGTCAATCTCGGCCCGATCAAGGACTGTACTGTTGGTGACGAAGTCGTTCCAGTGGATGGCGAGGATAGAACGGAGGCAGTGCTGATGCAAAAATCCACACACGTAATCGCTTGTTTACTTACTTCACAGTTTGTTAATTTCCAAATCCCAAAGAGTCGTTGAACTGACGATAACATTTTAAGTCATTATATGGTGATGCTGCTGCCGAGGATGGCCCAAAGAGATGTGGAGGAAACCTGTTGAAAGGGACCTCAGGAGGAGATGCCTGACCTGGAGACAGCCCTCAGAGCAGCAGGAGACAGAGCCAAATGAAGGTCCCTTGCCGCCACCTCAAGCACCAGATTGAGCAGAGAGGACTGAGTGAGTGCTGCTGCTTCTGCTCCTGCTGCTGCTGCTGATGACGACAATGACGACATAGATGGCAACGACATTATGATGTTACTGTGCCGCTCTGGTTCTGTTGATGCTGATGCTGATAACGTTGACAACCATTGTTAGCAAAAAAAAGGACGGATTAAAGACCACGACAATGTTTCATTGTGAACTCATAACTGTCTCATTGGGATCTCATCAATGTCTCATTGTAACCTCATCAATGTCTCATTGTGATCTCGTCAATGTCTCTTTGAGATGTCATCAATTTCTCATTGTGATTTCGTCAATGTTTACTTGAGCTCTCATCGGCATCTTTCTTTGATATCATCAACGTGGCATTGTGATCTCATCAGTGTCTCATTAGGATCTCATTAACGTCTCACTGTGATCTTATCAATGTCTCCATGTGATCGTATCAATGTCTCTATGTGATCGTATCAATGTCTCATTGTGATCTCATCAATGTCTCATTGTGATCTCGTCAGTGTCTCTTTGAGATGTCATCAATTTCTCATTGTGATATCGTCAATGTTTACTTGAGATCTCATCAATGTCTCATTGTGATCGTATGAATGTCTCATTGTGATCTCATCAATGTCTCATTGTGGTCTCAGCAATGTATCACTGTACTCTTATCAATGTCTGATTGTGGTCTTATCAATATCTCATTGTGGTCTCATCAATGTTTGATAGTAACCTCATAAATGTTTCATTGTGACCTTATCAATGCTCCATCGTGATTTCATCAAAGTCACATAGTAATCTCATCAATGTCTCATTGTGGTCTCATCAATGTCTCGTTATGTTCTCAATAATGTCTCATAGTAACCTCATCAATATTTCATTGTGATCTCATCAATGCCTAACCATGATGGCGATGACGAGACGATAAAGACCATTGGAGACGACTGAAATATCGACTACAAGACAACGACAACGAGGACAACGAGGACGACGAGGACGACAACAATGGCACAATGATGGTGATGTTTATGATGATGACGCCGACTTCAACGATGACTATTTCCAGCCTTGGTTCTTGGCCTATACCTCAACTAGATACTCATTTTTGCCTATTGTGGTTCAGGTGGGAAAAAGCGCCTTAATTGTAACGACCAGAATACCTTAACAAAAACACGTTCGCTTCATTGTTTCTTTTTGTTGTTCTTGTTAGTAATGTGATGATGGTAATGCTAGTGATGTGAAATGATGATGCTAAGCATGGTGGCACTAGTAGTGTGGTGTAGTTGGTGATGGTTGTGGTAGCAGAGGCGGTGTGG
>JAWQFJ010016649.1:27500-30000 GCA_034096865.1 Theodoxus fluviatilis | reverse complement strand
ATAATCATGGAATTACTGACAAAGAACTAGCCTCTCAGGCCTTCCAAGCAATGACTGAACTAGTCAAAGAACTAGGAAACTGGAATCACAGAAGAATAGAATCTGGAAGAATTGAATCTGGAAGAGAATGAAGGCATGTGTCACACACGGTAACCACAGTCGGCCTATACGCATTCATCATTCATTCAGCGGCATGACCCAGAATCGAGAATGACAAGAAAACACGCCCTACGCGGCGTTATTCAGAGAACCCCATTTGTTTTACCCTTGACCGTTAATATAGAGTGGCGCAATTCCCTTTTCCCATACTTTTCACAGAGCAACTTGATGGCAAACAAGAGATAAGTTTTCCCGCCCAACTCTCATCCAACGGCTCAACATCAAGGCGATTCCCCCTCTCCCAATTAATTCCAATTACTTTACAGCTAACCAACATACCTCAACAGATTCTTGAAACCGGCGGTCGTCACCTCTCGCAATGGTGCCCAAGCGACTAGGTGCTAGCCCGCGCATCAGGTGGCATGCCTGCATGCGCGTCTATTAGCGGAACACGCTAACGACACGTCTGCTTACTCAGACAGTAAGCGATGAAGTGAAGCCCCAAGGCGCCAAAACGCATAACGGTCAGCGTCCTCGATCTCATTAGCCAATGAAATCACTCGTAATTTTCCAATCACGAGGTCATAGCACGCGAACAGACACGTGCGAGGACAAAGTCCACGGCCTCAATTCCGTGACCTTAGGAAAAGAACATTCGATCCACCCCCTTGTTCATAGTAAAACACCCCTCCCCCCTTCCAGGTGGGTAGTAACCGGCCGTGCCCTCTGACCCAAGTTACTAAAATTAACGCCTAGCGTCCGTCCTTAACGTACCAGTCAAAGACAAATGAACAATTTAGGATTCTTCATTCTTTCCTTTTCACTTCCCTTGCGCAATCTTGCGACAAATACCTCGTTTGGAATGCTTTTTCCCCCGCGCCACGTTCTCATTAGGGTCTCATTTCATTGCAGCAGCATAATTCACAGCACAACCTCATTCAGGCTAGCAGATGCATATTTTTCACTCTCAGAACTACGAACCTCCAAGAAAAAACATACTGTGTGAAAGTTGTTTATACGAAGAACTTGCAAGACATGGAAATACGATAAACCAGGATATGTCCTGCATAAATGGCAGATGCTCACGATTAGTTTGAGAGAGAAAAAGCAACAACGAAAAAATAGGGAGAAAACACCAGAAGTTCTTCGAGACTTTCAATTCATCATCTCGCCCACGTCGCGTAACCTACTTGCAGGGATATGTCTCTAGAAGACTCTAGACTGAAGCCGATACTCCATGAGGGTGCCGCGACCTGTCTCGGAAGCTTTTTCTCCATCTCTCCTGGCAAAGGCCAGACTCTTTTCTGTAATGGAGAATTCTTTAGGGTGCTCAATGTCTGGTATGCTGACGAGGTGACACGATTAGTCACTTTAACAGAGACAACTCTACAGGAATGTTTGATGTCTTGTATACTGACGAAACGGCATATTTTGTCACTTTACGGCCGGTGCTTAATTAGAGGACGCTAATGCCGCACACTGTGTCCAGACGCAAAATTTAGTCACATGACATCTATTTCAGACCCCGCATTCAGTATGTTTATGACTGGCCGAGACTGGTCTGCCACGCACAGTGCTCCGCCATTTATTTCTTCACCAGTTCTCACGCACAACGCTCATTTTAAGAATAACTTACACATATGCAAAAAACACACACACACACACACGCACTCACACACACACACACACACACACACACACACACACACACACACACACACACACACACACACACCAGTATTAATTTCGAAGGAGTCGCGATTGTGTTTGTTATGGTCTTATGAACACATTAATTACTCTTGTTCGAAACAGTCGAGAACGTGTTTTGAGACACAAACTACGGTCATGTGATATCTATTTCAAGTCTCGCGAGACATTTTAATGTCTGGTCGAGACTAATTATCCGTCTTGGCAACTAATTATCCGTCTTGGCAACTCTTGTTCGAAAGAGTCTCGAAAATGTCTCTAGTCAACGTCACCGAGGCCAATGGTTGCCAGCGTTGCGAATAACTTAGAAACCCACATTTCGATTTGAAAATGTAACGATTTAAGCGAACTACTGATGTATTCTACATAGACCTTTGAGAAATTAATACTATCATTCGGTTACGTTACTTTGAATGCGTGTCAGCGATTCTTAAAATGAACACTTTACACGCAAACTGAAGAAAAAAATGTCAGACATTTGTTTACACATGTGAGCGTAATAAGCGCCGCTTGCAGGGCCTTGAATAGACGCGATTCGACAGACCTTTGTGGCTGGACACTGAGTGCGCGGCAATAGTGCCCTGTCATTAGGCACCGGCTTTACAGGAATCCTTCTGTAGTGTTTGGTGTCAGGGATCATCGTTCAGTAGCCCCTCGCCACAACGGCATAGTGCAGTGGTTCTGACTCGTCGCT
>JAWQFJ010016649.1:12500-20000 GCA_034096865.1 Theodoxus fluviatilis | reverse complement strand
GTATTGGTACATAATCGTGTGGCTAACGTTACACCCAGATACTTGTATTGACTGACCACTTCCAATCTGACGTTTCCAGACGTTAATTTCTCATTAGCTGCCACGTGACCACCATTTCTAAAAATAACCACTTTAGTTTTATTTGTGTTCACAATCAGCAGCTCTCTTGAAACTGTTGATCTGGTTGGGAGAGAAAGTGGAGGGTGCACGGATGGAATTTTACGGCCTATCAGCCTTTGTGGACTGTTTCAGGTCACTGATCACGTTAAGAAAACGCAAGAGCTCGTTAGAATAAGAGGAAGTTGATAACGATTTCTATGGTCATTCAACACTTGTGTGGGGGTGATGGGGGCAAGGGGCGGGGGGAGGGGGGGAGGAGAGAAAAATAGAGACAGAGATAGAGAGATATACAGAAAAAATACGTGTTCTTGTGTTTGTGTGTGTGCGCGCGCGCGCGTGTGTGTGTGTTCGTTTGTGTGTGTGTGTGCGCGCGCGCGCGAGCGCGTGTGTTCATGTGTGAGGTAAGCCCACATGTATCCATTTATGCTTAAAGTCGTGCTCGCATGCTCTCTTGCATGCGTGCGCGCTGTGTGTGTGTATGTAAGCTTTCTTGTATGTACAAATGTAAGCAAAGTGTAAGTAAGCTTGTGCGCACTTACCTTCAGATCAGTTTGTTTCATCTTAGCGCTGCTCAAACGGACTTAGAGAGGTGAGATTACAGGAGGGAATACCTTAGATTAGTTTTGATGCGGCTGTAAGAAACAACTCTTTCATGTACGTTTCATTGTAAACCTTTTTAAATGTAGTAAAAGTCACATATCACAGATGCTTGCACTCCATTATCTGAACTATTGAAATATAATACTGAGTGACTTTAAATTTGAATAAGGCTTTGATTAGTAGGCCTATCCCCTGGTTAGGACGCGGAACCAGGGACCTCACGGTTGTTCTAGCCGTGATGTTAGTTTGCCTGACTGGACTTTGACCCAATTATTCTCCCCTCGACAGCGCGGAGGCTGGCAGCGGGAGAGGTATCAGGTTACCCTGCTGCCTGGTCACTGTCGTTTGGTAGTCATACACAACATAACACGATTTCTTTGCTGGGGATGGTTATTGAAAGGGTCTCATGAATTGGCATTAAAGATCAGTTCTTGCTCTTTCCATTAACATAAACATGTTACTATTACGCCCGATGAAAAATCTTCATTTGGACAGTTAAACACCCGCAACATTTGCTGGATGGAGAGCTAATTAACATGTGAAAATGTCTAACTCACAACCTCATTTAAACCTTCGCCATGAACACCCAAAAGTTTTCCTTATAATGTATCATGCATCAATGGAAAGAGCAATATATGCACGTGATGAAGGACCTACTTTCATAGCTGAAGAATGTTTCTCGTTTGTAAGAGGCAGGCTCAACAGGTACATCCCATCTGACATGATCATATCTGGCCCTTATCCAGAACGGCGATTTATCTTTTTAACACACGATTTATCCCCTATCCCCGGGTTATCTTGATCGGTTAGATAAGGTACGCTCGTCAGAGGATCCTAGGTTGCGCTTTGCTATATATACTGGTTTCCAGCCAAGGGAGAGCGGAACAGACAGTTGGAATCGTCTGAGTTTAGAGATAAATCGGGATTAAAATAACTCGCCGTTCTGGATACGGACTGCAAACCTTGTCACGCACAAATGTTCATAGTTCAAAGGTTTATGTCATACCACCGTGTTGTTGGTGTAATATCACATTGATTCTGAAGTATTATCCAAATTGTTTGAGGCATTATTGAAGTTTTACAGATAAAAAGAAAACATTCAAAATATTTCACACCAGGGTAAGCATTCTCCACGCCCATCACATGCTCGGTTCTCACTGCGTGTCCTTCAAAACACAGTTTCTGAACTACACAGCTGTTACTTTTGTTATGGAAGTATAAACATTATATACAAGAATGCTTCACATTTCTGTTCCTTAGGCGAAAATATATCAAAATCGCTGGTGTAACGTTTACCCTACCCAATATTTTCCATTTCGCAATCAAGAGTTACAGTGCTTGTTTTATTTTTTGTGATCAGGTGCACACGCGGTTGAATTCTACAAACAGTGGTAGCTATTTGGCGCCCTTCTCTTCAGTAGGAACACTTTGTTGTAAAACCTTCAGGGGCAGCTCCAAGTACAGCTAAGTGCAACCGGGGTGCGCTTCCTTGATTTTCCTTCCTCTCCATGGAGACGTGAGAGGTGCGAGAAGAGGAGACACCTGGGCCATATGCTCCCTCATCAGTATTGACAGTTTTTCACCATCATTTTTCAGGCCAAATGTCATTCTTTTCAGCACGTTTATTGGTGCATGGGCTTGCTAGCCTCCTTGCTCTCCATGAAGTCCCATCCCAAAGCGCCGTGTTCTCATCCAGTGGATGCAGTGGGATTCAAGTAGATGTTGCTTGGGTATGATATAGTCATGAGGGAAATTCTTTCTGTAGAATCTCACGCATTGCTTGATGGCTCTTGCAGAGGACTCTATTTGACTGTCGCTCATTTGATTTTTGTGGGAGATGGAGAAATGAATTTCGGCATACAGTTTGTTCAGGATTTTGAATTTTGAGGTTGCTTGTGCTCTTTCCAGAATGGTTTGATCCAAAACGAGTTCTGCTGCTTTTGTATGAACTCTGTCACAGAAATCTTCGATCACCTCAGGCTTGAGATATTTGTGACAGTGATTCCCGACAAAGGATCGACCATGGTAGGCTTGCAGGGAAATATTCCTCCTCTGCAGGACTCTGTCCAGATTTCGAACCACCGGACCTGCAAGCAGGGGCAGAACTGCTTCTTCTTGGCGGGATTCAACTTCCTTCTTGATGTTTTTGGGTTTGTTTTCCATATCTTCTTTTTGCTGTATAAAGTGTTGCAGTGGTTGGTCATCATCTGGATCCATATGGGCAAGTGCTGTCTCAGCATGCCGTTGTTAGTACTCAAGACGTTTGATTCTTCTCAGCTTTGAGACGTATCGATTGAAGTCACCTTCATCGCCACTTTGCCCTCTTTCTTTTGCCGACTCCTTTGCTATTGCTACATCAATGACGTGACAGTCCTTCTCCAGGAGTGTATGATGTTTTTTACAATCCCAAGTAGGCAATGCAGGTAGGGAGGGGATACTTGAGAAAGCTGCAGGTCCCAGATGGGTCGGCGTACGACGTTGTTGTAGATTTGTGCTCTCTTCTTGATTCCTTCTCCCTGCCGAAGGAACTTCTTATGATCTTTCTTGATGTTTGCCAGTGTTATCTCCGGAATGTGGGGCTGATCTTCTGGGGACCTCTGTATTTGTGTGTTTTTTTTGTTGCCTTGCAGTAGAGACATGGGTGAACTCCTTGAGGCCCCGAGAGACCAAACATTTTGACGAGGAAGTCGTAATCCCCGAACATGAACGCTCGGATGCGCTTCTCATGCCAGTGAAATTCCTGTAGATCGTGAAGTTGATCTCTGTATGGGCCAAGAGCTGTCGCCAGATTTTCAGGGTTGTCCTTGCAGTTTGCCAGTGCCACTACAAACGTACTGTGCTTGGAGTTAGCATTTTGAAGGTTTGCAATCTGCAAAGTCATCTTCAGCTCCCCCGACTTTTACCCACACCTCATCTTCTGGGATGGCACCTGAGTGCCAGGTAAGGAGGTTTTCCCGGTGGCATCGTTTGAGGAGGTTTAAAACAAATTCCTCCAGGTTGCGCACGTGAGCAATAGGTGCGGAAATCTGCTGCTCTTCCACTGGATCAGCATCGTCATTTGGCTGCTGAAACTCTCGATGATCTACTAGAATGTCACTGCACAAAGTGTATTCTGCAGAACTCTTTCACTTTTTTCAGAGGCAAAGCGAATTCCAAGTTGTTTTAGAAACTGCCTTGCATTCTGTGCTTGCTCCAGCTCAACCCTAGGCCTGTTCTGATGGCAGATCCCTGTCTTTTGTCCAGTGGGACGTGGCCGTTCACACCTGCAAGTTCAAATATTCTCTGCCGTCGTGTCTTTTGTGGAATCCTTTTGATTTCAGTAGCTTGCTGTTTCAGGGCAGCCACACTTTTCATCTCTCCCCCAGATACCATTTCACGCAGCTTTTTCATTTCCTTGTCCCTTTTTTTTCAATGGCAATTGAGCATAGGTTGATGATTTTCGCGGAACAATGACCTTGAAAACAAAGGTATGTCCTCCCGTCACGCACTTCATTGTGTCTTTGTCTCTGGAGTTGCCCAGCTTCATTTTGTCAGATGAGTGTGGTATTTCTATTCGTCTTTGGTCAGAGGGAAGCTTATTTCACCAGGCATTTGCAGTTTCATTCCCGTGGGTTAAGTAGCAGCATCTGCAAAGTTCCTTGAACATGATGCACTGGCTGTTCCTTTTACAGGGGTTGAAGCTAGAGAGGGTTGAAATGCCAACTTTGTCATTCCAGTCTCTGATGATGATCTGTTACTGTCTGTCTCCTCTTTCTTTCTCACTCCTTTGACAGGTTTGACTGGTCTCCCAGATTTCAACTGCTGGTTGTAGTGCACACACAGAGTGCAGTCTGAAAGGCAGGTTCTTTCATCAAATAGAGTCCACACAGACCGACTGTTTTTAATGAGCTCAACACCTGAAGGGTATGTTAGTGATGACTTGTCTGAATTTCGTTTCAAACAGTTCATTCGAATGTAGCAGTTAAAGCAAATGAACGGGGAATGTTTTCCCATCACATCCTCACTGATGTCCAGGGGCCGGTTGCTCAACAGATGGGCTAAATTAGTGTCAGTTAGTGACTAGTTGCAAGATAACTAGCTGGCAGTTAGGCTCACTATCTATCGGAGTTGCACAGCGTCAATTTAACTGAAAGGTAACTAACTACCTTGAATCTAACGCGAGTAGCTGAATGTTAGGCCTGCTACGTTACAAGGTAATAAACATAGTTTTTTCATTGGTTAGTTGATGAATGCAACGAGCTATTTGATTGGGTGGGTTGGGAGATTTTCCACACAGAAACCTCTGCAAAAAGTTACGATGGCGGGCACAAAAGAATCCGCCAACAGAATCGGGGAAAGCTCACGAGATGCCTTTCCTCGATCTCATGCAATATATTTTGGAGATTCCTCCTTAATTGAAGGGATTGAAGGCGGCATTGACACGGACGATTTTGGATCTAACCTTCACCAAGAGAAGCCGAAGGTAAGCTACCTATTGTTACTTAGTCAGGGAACGAAATACAGGAAAATGTCAGGGAGGAAAGGGGTCTTCACAGCGGGAGCAGCGTCAGACATGGCTAAAGCCCGAAAACACAACTTCTGTGTAATAGAGGCGAACGCACAGCGTCAGCGAGAGAGTTGATACGAGCCCAGCCAAGCTTCGCGCACTTCTATTTATAGCTGACGCGCGGACCTCAGCGACACCAGGAAAGATTATAAATACATTGTTGTCCTCGAACCTGCCTTTGGCTGTGTTTATAATACAACTATCTTCAGTTTTCGCGTCTTTCAGACAGCTTACCAGATTATCGGAAATGGATCAATCTCGAGAAGGATTATGTTGCTTTTGACTGGTAACACAATTTTACGGCCAAAAGCACGGTAAATGAAGAAAACCTCGTGTAGATTATGAACAATTCGATGTAAAATTGGGGATGAGCGCTAATTAAACGCATTTTACACCATTCTGAAAACAGACAGCGATCATTCGATGGTATGTGACGAGGGCGGGATAATCGTATACTGCGTAAAATCGCAGAGCGAGTAGTTCTGGCATTTCTGGCGAGAGAGCCCATTTGCGATTGTACGCAAACTTCAAGTCTTCCCTCAGCATATCCACGATCTGCAGCACGTCAGCTCGCCGAAAATCGAAACCGCTGGTGAAGATCTACATCATCGAACTCCACAAAAGGATCAAAACGATCTCGATACACCCGATTTCGTCTCTGATATCGCTGACGAAAAATCTGGTGAATGATCGCCGCCATGTTTACCTCCCAACTAAGGGACTTTAGAGCTGCTCCGACCACCTCTAAAATCTTCCCGCTAACTTAGCTGTCAGTTAGTCAAACTGGCGCTCGAGCAGCCCAGTTAAGTTTTCCGGTGCTAATTTAGCTGGTAGGTAGCGTTTTAGCTGACAGCTAGCCGATAACTGATTGTTGAGCAACCGGCCCCAGGTCTAGAGAGTTCAGCAAATCGCTCTTGTAGGTTGCACACTTTTCTGTTGTTGTTTTTTTCTTCACACTTCCACCACAAACTCTGCACAAGGAACGTAAGCGTTCCTCATTCTCATCTTCGGAGTGAACGCTGATTGTTTCCATTCTCTCAGAATCTGGCTCAGCAATCAGTCCACACAAATTCTTCAGTCTTGTTTTTTCTACACCACATTCTAATGATCTATTAAAACAAGAAAATTCAACTCGTTTTGCAAAGAAATTTTCTTTTGCTGAAATATCTTTTGGGGAAAACAGCGTATTTTCTGGTCTGCGCTCTTCAAAATAGTGGGATGAAGAGGGTAATATGATACCATCAGGCTCTTGCTAGGCCCTGATAAGGCTACTAGGGTCAGCGGGTTCAGTCTGATCTGAGGGAGAATCTTAACAGCACTATTTCAGCCTAGGGTCAGTGGGTTCAGTTTGTGGTGAGGGAGAATGTAAACAGCACGATTTTAGCCTGTTTCAACAGCCGTGACCTCGCATTGACACTAGCCCCCCATAAATCCCCCTGAAATTCGACATTCCATCTCCACATACAGGCTGTAAACTCACAAATCGTTTTCAAACTGCACAGCTGGGCGTCGATCCATGGATTGGTCACGTGGCTGTTTTAACCTGACCACTGCGTAGTGGTTCACTGTTTGCCCTGACCCCGACTTGTTTTGCTTTGCCGTTAGACCTTTTTAAAGCACGTTCCTTCCCAGCCCCACCCCCATCATAATCGACTCCTCTTCCAACCCCGGCCCCCTCTTTCAGTAAGTGCCTTAGGCCCCATCATAGCAAAGCCGTGCCTATAAGAGAGGTGAACACTGGTCTACTTGAGAACAATTCAGTCTTATTGAGTGGACTGACGTTGAGAGTCATCGAATCTCCCCATAGCCGAGAACTTAAGTCGAAAGTCACTTTGAAGGTATGTCTTTTTGCACTCTTACTACGACGTGAATAGCCGCATTTCAGTTTTAGCACGAATAATGCTTTTGTCTAACGACGGCTTGATAATTCATGACAGGCTGCAGCAGATGTGTTGTTTCAGAGAAAAGCATTCGTTTTTAATAATGAGAGTTCGACTTGTGCGCATCTTTGCATGTGTTCTCCACACAAGCTATCGAATCCGTGACATTTGCACGATATGGTCCATTGCTGCTTGAACAGAAAGTGCTACAAACGGCACATGAGTAAATTCACTGATGAACAAAGGGGCCATTGAGTGGGGAGTGATGAATATTTACCATGTTAAAAGAGCAATGTTTTCCAATCATAAAACTTGTTGCTGCTGCTGTTGTTTTAGGTGTGTTGTTGGTGGTGG